>CAIGRT010060764.1:0-22620 GCA_903798405.1 Fraxinus platypoda | reverse complement strand
ATTGTGTCGCCGAATTATTTATTTATTTATTTTATAGAAATATATGTATGGAAATTTTGTAATACAATTTTCCATCTAATCTTAGCATTCATAACGCTAATGTTACCTTAAAAATAATACAACTCGTGCATTGCACAGCGCGAAGACTAGTAATGGTAAAAGTATGCAAGAAAAGTCCAGTTTTGCGGCGAGTGTCAATATAATGGCCGAATCGGAAAATAATTATGAAATTTCCCCGAAAAACAAGCCTATAAAAAGTGTCCCAAAAGGAAAAAATAAAGGAAGAAAAAGTAGAGGAACAGAAAAACTTTCTTCAACACAAACAAAAAAAGGAAGAGAATCAAAAAGAAACAAACTTTCCTGTGTGTTTTCTGGAAGATAGAATAATATACTTGAAGAAAGCACAGTACAAACACACAAACCCACAAAACAAAGCTTCTGTGATTCTTTCTTGAAGAAAAGAAGGCTTAAAGAAGAAAAGGGGTAAATATGATTTCATCAATAGCTTCGATTTCATCTTCTTCTTCAGCTACGGTGAGGGTTGAGAAGGCAACCAGCGAGTTCTTGATCGGACCCGACTGGACCATGAATATAGATATCTGTGATACCATCAATTCCAACCAGATGTATGTATTTTAAGTCAAATTCCTGAATATTTATTCGGGGGTTTTTTTTTTTTGAGTTTCTTGATTTTTCATGCAAAGTTGACTTTTATAATTGTGGGTTTTTGTTTTTTGTTTTTATATTTTCTTGAAGTTGAAGATTTTACTATTGAGATTTAATTGTTGATTTCTGTTTGCTCTTGAATTTGAATATTAGAAAAGGGTTGGTTTCTTCTTTATCTTCGTCGAATATTAGGGGTCAAGGGCTGTATGAGTATGGGAATTGAGGGTGAATATTTTTTAGAATATTAGATAAGAAAGGGGCGACGTTGATTAAATCTGCTTTAAATTTTTACATCGTAGATTGAATTTCTGTTGAATATTTTATTTTTTTCTTTTTTTTTTGGGTGAAAAGTCATATGTAATTATATTAACGTATAGGAAAGTAGAAATTGCGAAGGAATACTGATGAGTATTGGTTCACTGTTTAGGCTTGCAAAAGATGTTGTCAAAGCTGTGAAGAAACGATTGCAGCACAAGAATCCAAAAGTTCAATTACTCGCTTTAACGGTATTATTTTGAGGGGAAAAAGTTTTCGCCCTCTCCATGAGACTATATAGTCAGACTGTTTGTTTTCGTGATCGACTAAGTTTACTTCTTGAATTTTTTTCTAGCTTCTGGAGACTATGGTCAAGAACTGTGGTGATTATATGCATTTTCAAATAGCTGAAAGAAGTATTCTGCAAGAAATGGTCAAAATTGTAAAGAAAAAGGCAAGTTTTTTTTCTCTAACAGCTGGATAATAACATAAAGCAATAAAATGTTCTTTCCTTTTATTTGTAAATCACCTACACAAATTAGTATATCTGTCCACCTGATGTTGTGTTTAGATTCACTATTACTAATAGATCGGGGTGCACTTTATTGTGATGATTTTCTGTTCATACTCCTTTTTCCACTTGTAGCTATGCATTACCTTCAATAATAAATTGCATAGATCTTCGCATTCAATTGGCTTGGCTTATTTGTTTCTTTTCGTCTCGAGCTTCTTCCAAATAGTAGGCATTTAATGAGTCAGCTGCTAGCTGCAAGTTGGGAAAGAAAGAAGGCTAACACCGATTTTGAGCTTTCATACTGGACCATATTTTGAATAGCTGATTAAAGACGAGGATATTTGATCCTGAACACCCATTCACTTCGAAAATAGTAGATATCAATATATTTATCTATGCATACACATGTCTGCCCAACATATTTTATATAATTTAGCCTCCTGTATCTTTAAAAAGACGATCTTGATTGGAGTTAGATGCAAGACATGTAACCTATAGATTCTTGGATGTGTGGATGCTAATACTGGATAAACATTATCGTAGTTATTGCAGCTCAGCTTATTCACATCATTTGGTCTTTTCTACATGTGCAGCTTACATAAATCTATACTATCACTTTCTACATGCTCATGTTATATGTTGTTATTTTGTGCTGTCTCCTTCAGTTTGAATGTGAAATTTACTATAACTAGTTAATTTTTCGGTATTGATAGATCAATCTTAGATGTTTTTGCAGACAGATATGCACGTGAGAGATAAAATCCTTGTACTCATTGACACTTGGAGAGAGGCATTTGGTGGATCTGGTGGAAGATATCCTCAATATTACATTGCTTATGAGGATCTGAGGGTAAGTTACCCTTCAAATCGGTGTGTTCCCTGATCGATTTGACGCGTACATGGATATATATATTTTTGCTAAAATTATGAGTGTAGTTGGTTATGTAATATGTGACCAATTCCAATAAGAATGTTTAGCCTTGTGGTTGACTTGGTATAGCTTTTATCAGGACTTAGATTATACTTGCTGCATAGTAGAAATCTGGTTTAATTATTTTGTATCAATGTTTATTAGTTACAAGTTTCAACAAATTTCTTAGACAATTTAAAAATGTATGTGAACTAATCTTCATATGACTGTTGAAAATTGGATTGTTACAGCGGTCGGGTGTACAATTTCCTCAGCGTTCTCCAGATACGGCTCCAATATTCACTCCTCCTGTCACTCATCCATTACCCAGACATCCTCAACCAGGTTATGGAATGCCAAGTAGTTCTACAACAAGGCTTGATGAAGCTATGGTAGCAGAAGTGGAAACTCTAAGGTTAGGGTGATGCTTAGGTGGCATGTTTGCTATTGGTCAGTATTGAAAAATAAAAAGAAGTTAAAATTTTGTACGCAGTCCTATCTAGTATTGTGTATCGAACATGTCCATGTTTCTCGCATAAATAATCTTTATATTTTGGTTAAAACTATTTGCATGTCTCCAGCATCATGTAAATATCTTTTCTTTCTCTTCTATACCCCACTCATATCCTCCTTTATTCTCTTGTAGTTTATCAAGCTTAAATGCTATGGGGGATGTTCTGGATCTCTTGGCTGATATGTTGCAAGCTGTAGATCCAAGTGATCGCTCGGTATATGCAGCTCTAACTTGTAATATGCCCTGATTTGAAATAGTAGCAATTGCAGCAGACGATCCTGAATATTTTCAATTCATCATTTTAGGCTGTTAAAGATGAAGTGATAGTCGACCTTGTTGAACGATGCCGTGCCAGCCAGAGGAAATTAATGCAAATGTTGACAACTACTGGGTATTTCTTTCTTTATCTTGTCATCTGTCCACATAAAATACTGGTGCATAATGCCACTACGACTTCATGAAAATAACCAGTCTAAAATTTCCAAAGAACATTAACATGGGCCCCGAATTGAAAGTATTTGCATTTTGAAAGTTTCGTACAGTAAAAAAACATTTTCCTGAACCTAGTATCCACCTTTTCTTCTGTTCTACATTTCGAATGAGTAATTTGCTTGTGCGCGTTACAGGGTGCATCAAACTTCTTTTTCACTTCATATGGGTTCACTTTTGTGGCAGGGACGAAGACCTTCTTGGTCAGGGACTTGAATTAAATGATAGGCTGCAGATCGTACTGGCAAAACATGATGCAATAGCTTCTGGTTCTCCACTACCACCTCAAGTAACAAAAGTCAATCCCCGGTCACCTGAGATACATGACACTAGTCTCAGACCTACCGAAGTCACCAAACAGAGTTCAAAACCAAATGCTCAACCTTCTGCACCAGTGGTTCCTGTCACTCGGGGTCTGATTGGTGGCGAAGAAGAAGATGAAGATGACTTCGCGCAGTTGGCTAGAAGGTCTTTTTCTATTTATTTATTTAGAATCTCCTAGTATACAATCTTTTATAGGAAAGATTACATTGCGCAGAAAATTTATTTATTTATTTATTATTATTATTATTATTATTATTACTTGCGCATAATATTGTTGGAAATTTTCCCTAAAGGATATGGCTTTTTGTGGTTATTGTGGTTTAGAAAATTGTTGGGGCTATCAATTGCTGCAGGAAAAGAAAGGCGTAACTACATCATTTAAAAGATAACTAGAATATCTTGGTCTCGTAAATCATTCATCAGATAGGGCTTGTTTATGCATGACGATTTTTTGTATCCTCAACGTGTTCTAGATGGGTTATGTCGTCATCTTGGAGCAAAGCTGTTTTCGGTTATTCATTTATTATTATTATTATTAGTATAATAATCTTCTTTTGTACTTGGGTTTTCTACTGACTTCATACTGTGTGGATGCAGGCATTCTAGAATTCGCAACAATGCTTCTCAGAGTACGTCTACAGTAAATAGTGAGGGTGTCACCTCGGTGAATACAAACCACAATGCTGGACCTGCCGATGCGCCGTCAATTCCTGTAATAAGCAATGCATTAGTTCCAATTACTACTACTGCACCAGTGCAGACCTCAAAAGAGTTGGATTTTATAGACCTCCTGAGCAATGCATTAGTTCCAATCAGTGTGTCAAATGATCAAACTGAGCAACAGAGACCCGATATATCTCGTCCTTTTCCCTCGGCCACCGAAGGGGTTATGTATTCCTCTGAGGATTACCATGCGAACCCGACTCCAGCCAGTTATATAGCTCCCTGGGCTCAACCACAGCCTCAACCCGGACTCCAATCTCAGCCACAGTTCCCACCTCAGCCTGATTTCCAGCCTCGACTCCTGTCCCAATATTCACAAGCGGCATCACAACCACAACCTCAATCCCATGTTCGACCTCAACATCAGCTAGAACCTCATCCTCAACCTCAATTTCTTCAGTACTCTAGCTACCCCCCTCCACCATGGGCAGCCACTCCTGGTTATTACAGCAATCCAAATCCTGTATCTAGACCTTACATATATTCAACTTCAACACCTACTGCTTCATCTATGCCTCTGCCAGAGACTAAATCTTTGCAACATGTCAACTCGTTCCCTGCCCGAGAAAGTTATGTGTCTATTAATGGAGATACACAAATCAACTCAAATACTCAATCCACTGCTCCTGCTGGGCAGAAGCCCTTCATTCCATCGTATAGATTATTTGAAGATCTTAACGTGTTTGGTGGTGCAGACGGAAGATTTAAAGCGACAAAAAACCCATCTTCCAGCTTGTCGGGAAACAGCAGCCAAAATATGGTTGGCGGAAGAAAGTAAGAGAGGTTGATAAAACTCGGTTCGGTATTATTGAAAATCTTGAGCAATCAGAAAGAAATTCTGTCAATATGATGTACATCTCTTTCTTTCCGAAGTTTTTTACCTTCTAGAAAAATATCGAGTGATATGTTAGATTGATTTAATTATGGTCTTGCACTATAGTTTTGTACTAGCAGTATCAAATAAGTGCACCTGTTAATCAGATTCCTTGATGCCTTTAAATGCTTCTCTTTTGTTCATCCAATAACACCACCAATATTGTGATCTTCTTGGTTTAGGCAGTATATTTTTCAACTTGTAACTTGTCGTATAGGGATTGTAAGAATCCTCAGTATTTGGCAGGTCTATTGGAAGATTGCTTGATTGTTATTAATATTAATGCCATTATAGTAACATGTATTGAAGCAATATTCGTCTCGATTAGATACGTATATATTGGCTATGTTGAGCACTTTTACATATTTTCTTGAGAAATTTGGGGTGTGTTAGATTTTGTTACTTCTTTAGCAGTTGCTATGTTTTATAAGACGGATAATTGGATTCAGTCTTGCTGCTTTTTACTACAACCTAATTAAACATTTACTTTTTGTTAAAATTGAATTGAAATTTTCTTCCTTTCAAACCATTGAATGAGGAGTAGAGTACAAGTTGGTCATCTATCTACCAATTCTAGACGTGTGAAATGTACAAATGGCCAAAAATGCATCCGCTTTTAACCTTCTTGTGGTTGTATGAAAGATCAAAATTTTAATTACTGTATAGAAGAGTGGGATATGTTAGTGAGCGTGCCCCGTTCCAAGCGTCTAGTCCCCAATTTCTTCAAATATTCCCCAATCCACGCATTAATTTATGTGACCCCTATCCCTGTGTGACATAATGGTTGCAAACCCCCCAAAATAAATGAATTTGAGTTTTCTTCTTTCATTTGAACGGCCTTGTCTTGTATCAAAACGGTTTTTAGTGCCTCTCGTGGTGCTTTCTTTGAGTCCTCGATCTAGAGCCTAGACCTCGCATTTTACTTGGGAAATTACCACGGAAAGCTAGCTAAAGAAATAGTAGTTTCCAATCTTCCAAGGGCTGACTTTGATTGTTCAGTATATTGCTTGCACATATCAAGAGAGCAATAAGCTTTGATCGAAGCAATGTGTTCTTCCCTCTATCATTAGTTCGAGTAGTTGTCGTTTCTACTTTTAGTTAAAGCCCTTGTCCCCACAGTAGGGTAAAGGGTAGGTCGAGGTACCGATCGCCTATTAAAATCATGTAAGGCATAACGGTACATTTCTATCTCTCATCGGACATCACAACGAATGTTATAACATGCTATCTTTCATGTTATAGTTTAAATCACATTAATCCAATTAGTCATCAATTAATTGAAAAGCAATAACACTATCAAAGATAAACAAATATTTAACCTCAAAGTCTTGAAATGAATATTAAAACTTCATTATAAAAGGTTCATCTATGTTTCAGCAACTAAAAGTTTAGCCCAGCATTACAAGGTTATGAGAAATCATGATGGAGTAATAAAACATCAACCGGATTTGAGATATACGGAAAAAGTCGCAAAATCTTGAATCTCTTCGATCTTTCTTGATCGAACTCCAACTGTACCTCCTTATTTGCCCAAAACCAACAAAAATCTTCAAATGATTGACTTCTTGTATTTTGTCTCGTGATTACTCACAAAAGAATGATAAGTCGTCTCTCTTGATTACTGGAATTTGTATGTTGTATTGTATGAGAGGGGTTTTCGATTGTTGGATGGAGGTTGGTATTTATAGAGCCATTACGTAGGTCAAAATCCATATTGAAATTGGTTTTCATAAAGTAATTGAAACATACAAGGAAATAGCTCGATCGCAACGGCTAATGATCCTGCATTCTGCTTCCGCAAAACAGGGTATCAGTTTGGGAAATTTCATTTTGGTCCTAGATTTTCCTCTTCTTGCTGCTTGAGTTCTTTTCTCATGCAAAGCTTTATCCTTCGTCTTTTAATTTCATTCAGTTTAATTCTTCAAGTCTTCAATCATCATTCCTTGATTCAAATCAACTTATGAACATTTATGATTTAGTCCCTGAACTTTGAAATTCTTTCTTTTTTCCACCCTTATACTTATTTCCATCAAAAGCCAACCAAACCGAGTTTATTCTACAACAATTGATATTTATCCAAATTATATATTAATTATATCAAATTGATTCAAATTTTCTCTTTTCACGGTCCAGATAGGTGCAGAAATCACACTATCAGCTCTAATGTCAATGGTTTTTGTAGAACGAAGTTTAACAAGAAAGATGAGGAAAAGAAGATGACGCAACTTTGAATTTCATTGGAATATACTCATACTTAACCATTCGAAGGTTAGGAAGGTTTCATCGTACTTTAATTAAACAAATTTCGATTACAATAGTGGGAAGGAAGGCACCAGGTAAAAGATGCTAATCACTATTGTTAACGGCTAAATGTGATCCTAATTCAATTTGTCAACAGATATCTTCCTCGTTTCCCTTGACCTGTTCACCTCCTGCACAAAATCACACCCTTATGAAATGGCAGTGTATCCAGACAAGATTATGCCTTTGTTGACCCACTTGTGGTCAATTAAGTTATTGGAGAAGCTTCTTAAAGCTAAACCTAGAAAGGGAGCGAAACAGAGGCTTGTTGAAACCCGCGTCATAATTTTACCAAAACCTCAAGCATTTACTTCTAACTACTTGACCAGAAAGTTCTCCACCTCAAGCATTTACTTCTCTAGTTGGAGACCAACACCTTGAGGCTAATGTAACTTCTGTCCAAGGACCTACATGCTTAGATAACAACTATGTGAAAACAAACCTTCAAGAAGTATCTCAAAATACACTATTGATGGAAATAGACCGCACATCTAACAAGTTTTTGGTTAGGGAAGGAGCGTATCAGTACCTCAAAGTACCTAGTCTCTAATGGAATCGAGACACAGTATACAGACTTCAATAGACCCTTGCCAGGTAATCATGCAAGAGGGTAAGCCAAACGGGGGTGGGGTTACAAGCTGGTCAACAAATTCATATTAGATAAACAGAAGAGTTGAACTGTACAAAATAAACAAAGGATTGGAGGAGCTGAAAAAGATAGAATGAAAAAGGCAAAAAAGTAGCACACTAATCCAAAAGCAGAAATAATAAAAAAGATATTTACAGCTTTTCACCTATAAAACAGTTTATTTGCCAAAGCCTCCCAAGGAATTTGTTGATTCTACTTTTTGTAAAGAGGAGGCAGAATAAATATATTATACACCTTCAACAAGGAACTTCAAATGGATTATACACCTTCAAGGAACTTCAACTGTACCCTTCAAATGCTGATTGTGTAAAAGATTTCAATTGCACTGCTGTTTAACTTGGCTGAAGCTTTGACTCAAGATCATAGAGTTGTGTGCATTTTTATCTCGATGGAGAGATCTCGTCTGCATAGATCGAAACGCAGGCATCTGCAGCTCCAGCAGCAAGCAGCACTTGATAGGGATGGAATGTAAGACAGCTAACCGATCCTATCTTTTGGGCCATGAAAGTGGGGTAATACCGAATGGTACCTAATTGCTCGCCCTCCAAATTGAAGACTTTGATAAGTTGCTTAGCTGAGCCACTTGCTACAAGGGGTGCATGCCGATGAACAGCTAAAGCTGTAAGAGATCCTCTATGAGCATCAATTGTAAGGTATGCATCCTTGCCACGTCTTAAATCAAGAAACTGGATATCACCAGCAGGCGATGCGCTAATGATCTGAAAAGGAAGTAATGGAAACAGAAGATTCAAATTACATTAAAAATAACTCCATACCAAACTTTATTTCACTAGATATAGAAGGCATAGCTCGTAAGGTAGACAATATTCAAGAAAAAAAATTAACTATCCAATCCGGTCTAGTACTACGTAACAAACATGTTTTAACATTTTTCACCAAGTGGTAATAGGTTAGGAGCGTAGCAGCGACACCAAACAACACAATGCTCTATGAACCTAACATAAGGGGAAGGGGTGGTGGGTGGGGAAGGGAAAGAGATTACTCACCTTTGCCGGTTCAAGTCCAGGTTGGAAGCCAATCCCCACAACTCTTTCTACTCGTTGCTTGTGTAGTTGGGTAGCACTGACAAGCCTAATTTCACATGTAAAAAACACGTAGAAATGCAGAAAGTTAAAAATAGCATATATCCATGCGTGAAAATATTATCCAGAAGCGTATATCAACAGAAGTAGAGTGCAAGAGCAGGGCATACAGGGATAATCCAAGAGACACTATGCTCAATTATTAAGACTAGCATAGAAAAAAGCCCCAACAATTTAGGACTAAAAATTTCAGCAAGGCGTAGATGCAATGTTAATAAAATCGCTTGATCATTACTCTGAAAGATTTGTTGCCATTTGCCATAAGCCCAGACAAAGGCTTCTAGTCAAAATATGGTGAGGTATCAGTATATTTTGTTCGGGTGCACCAACATGTATCACATTATCAAATAGAATATATTCTTACATTTCAGGTGTGCGAATGTCAAATAATCTGACATATCCATCCACATAACCAGCGGCAAATTGACCTCCATGAACTTGAGAAGCAGACTACACAACATGCAATGAAATAGTTAGTTCGGAAGATTGAGGATATTCCATCAGATAGGAATAGTGTACCCAAAGGATAAAACTTGGTCCGAGATTTTACAAATGACAAACCAACGAATCCTAGATAGCTAATACCAATTTCTACAACGCAACGTTGTATAAAGATAAACGAGGCATGGAGATCTAAATATGATTTATCAGCAGCGCCAAAGGAAATTAGGGACAGCCATCTGTTGATGTTGAGATGTAATGATTGAAGATGCCCACTTTATTTATCAAGTTCAAGAAAAAACTTCATTGTTAAGAAGCCTAAAGAATAGGGCATTGATTGGAAGTCTATGACAAGGCTCTCAGAACTTACAATAAAAGACAACCAGCAAAGTCCAGCGCAATGAAAATAATTGAACATGACTAGTCAACCAATAAAAACATAATGTGGATAAAGCAAAAGTAAACCCACCAATGTGACGAAGCATATATACGAAAATAAATTGAAATATAAACATCATTTAATTTGGACAATGTGAAAGTTGAAACCCACCAATGCTGAGATACTGCAATCTGAGGTCGATGGAATGGTATTTACAAGTTGCTCTTTCTCCAGATCCCAAGCCATAATAGACGAAATCTCCCCCGAAGCAAACTAGTTTGACAGCATCGTAAAAATGTATTAAAAATATATAAATTAAATCAACATACTTTTCCATGAGTGTCAACATGCAAATTGAACGCATTTATGTTTATTCCAGAACAGGGAGGGAACATACGAGATATCCAGACTGCTGCTGCCAATCGACAACAGCATTCACACTGCGTACTCCAGGTCTGTGACCCTGAATTGAAGGGAATGCAGTAACTAATTTCTGCTGTCCTTTTGAAGTATAGTCTTTCCAGATTCGGACATTTCCATCATCTATATTAGGATCAGTAGAATAAACAGTCAGAATCAACACATGTATGACATCCATGCATATGCCTTCAAGTTGAAAAATGAACCAGTAAGAGGTTTACTCGAAGCAATAAGCAGGAGGCTTTCATCAAGCTCATTTAGAAGACATAATTTTGAAACTCCTTTGTCGGGGTAGTCATGGTTATCGAAGCTGTTAAGCAAAGTAGCTTCCTCATAATTCCATACCCTGAAAGGAATGAAACCAAGAAATTGTTACGTCATATGAAATATCAAAGCACACAACAAATCTAATGAGAGAATTAACAAGATGTGAGAAACACTCTATTACTTCAATGAGAATTACAAGAAATTTAGATGACAAAACTAAAATAAGATTCATTATATACATATATACAGTACCATTTAAAAGCATGTAATTTTTATCACTATATGAACGAGTGAGATTCTAAATCAATCCATTTTCAACACAACCCAAGCTTCACAATTATCCAACTAACACATCATCATAGGCCACACGAGAAAAGTAACAATATCAAGAACGAATTATTAACCAAAACAAATTTGCTTCTATATTTTCTGTTTCCCTCCAACCTCTATCCAAACCCAAAATTTGAAATTAAATGCCAACTGGTGAAGCAAAGTTCTTTCAATAGACCCCAGAATTCAGAAAATTACATGGGGCTCTACTCCAATGAAAAGGGAATAACAGTGAAACTGGTAGAAAGTACTAATAATACACTAATAATACAAGTTTATGAAGAACATGATACACTAGAACTTGCCCACCTAATCCTTTCGTTCTCATCTGACGCAATCACAACAGGTGAGAATGGCTGCAGCAATGCAGTCTTAGTGCCAGTCTCAAATTTTGTATCCCAACTGGCAATTTGATTATTAAGTTTGCTCACAGCTGATAAAGAGAGAAGCACACGTCAACTAACATCTTTACATCACAACTTAAATTTTGTTAGCATAAGAAAGAGGGTTCCTTTTTTGTGTGGGGGTAAGAGGGGCTGAACATCAGCCAGTAATGTTAACTCACAAGAGTGTTGGCATTTCACTATATGGTCCAGGGCCAGTTTTTCCCTCTGTTCTCTTCTAGCAATTATATCTTCACTATCATCCGCTACAGTAAGAAGTGGCTTTGAAAAGTGACCACAACTCCAATTATAGATGGTTGATTGAGGAAGAAAACTTCGTTCTGAAACTCCAGATGGTCCAGCAGAACCTAAAAGTGGATCAGCTAACCCTGAGTCAGGAGAATTCATCAGATGTGGCCTGAATTCTAAGGAGCACACTCTTCTTATTCCTGTCAAAAAGTTCGATCTAGGAGGACTGACTGGAGGAGTTCTAAATGTCAGGGGCAAATGTCCTGCCACAACAGCTCAGAAAGTAAATGAAAAATGCAGAAGTGGCTTAAATCAGAAAGAATAAAAACAGCATAATGACGCCAAATGTCAATCCAGAATAATTCAGCTATAATGTCTGTACAACAGAAGTTCTCTACTTTGAAGCTTGATGCAACTGTGGGACTGAAGATGCAGAAAGAACCATTACAGAAGACGCAATGGAATACCAAGAATGATCAACTTACCTCCATTCAATTCAAACCAAGAAGATGAACGAGCTAGTCCAGCTAGATTAGAGTTTGGATTAGTAGTTGATTCACCAGGCCGACCACTTCTACCAGCAGACTTTGTGGATTTTGCAAAAACTTGCTCAATGCCAATGATAGATAACACTCGTCGCCCAAGGCTTGAAACACGTGGTGATGGATCCTTTGCCAGAGTACACATAGCCAATACACATTGTGAATACAATTCACTGTCTAGTGGCCTAGATCTTGTATGGCTAACAACTGCATCAACATTCAGCATGCCAGAATCAGAATGCTGAGATGAATCGTCAGAAAGAGGAGATCCATGCATTATTCCAGCAGAAGCAAGAGGGCTGCTGGTGGAAACTCTCCCATCACGAGCTACTGACTGACTGTCATTCCCAACTCTCAACAATGGACCAACTGGAGATGGTATATTTCCATGTGGGATGATGTGGGTAGGAGTCGAATAACCACTCCCAGAACCCTTCACAGCAAAAGAAGGAAAGGACGTGAGTACAGAGCCAGACTGGGGCTTCCAGTATGCAGCAGCGACTGACTTTAGGTGTTTGTTGTGGCCAAAGGCAAAACGTGACAGAGCTGCACATAGAAAAAAGGTCGATCCACTTTAGTTTAGAAGATGGGATAATCAAAATACCTCTTCAAGCAAGAAAAAGAAGAAAATTACAAGGAATTAATGAAATGGAATTAAGAAAAGATAACTGGTTACATTGCCAGAGACAAGAAAAAGCACAATCCACCATGTAATTAAGTATTATACATACCTACAGCAACTTCGGCCCTCACCAATGGGCTTCCATCAGAAACAACATTTAGGAGGCTCTTAACAATACCAGTTTCAACCCTAACTTTTTCATCATCATCACAATCTTCGTCTCCAAGACCATCCCTAGATGTGTCGAACCCAAAGTCAAGTAAGGTGCCCAGAGCAAAAACAACTGCAGCCCGGACCTAAAGAAATGTGCTTTCACAATTAAAGGGTGTACATCAATGATAAGTGCAGTTCAAAGCTAATTGTATATTCCCTTTACTTATAACTAAAAAGAATTCTTGTTCATCAACCAAATAAGTGATTCCTGCATCTACAAATATTCAACAACGAAAGGAGACAAACCTCAGGTTGGGGCTCAGATAGTAGAGATGCAAGAATAGAAGTGGCATCTGCCTGCAAACCTATTATTTGTGCCTCTGCAAAATCTTCCCACATTTTCCCCAAGCACAAGCATAGCCATTGAAGAAATAGAGGTTCAGTTTGTGCCTCGTTAGGAGACGAAGCCTGAAGATGCTTCAGGCAAACATGTACTAATCCAGCTTCAATGCAGACTTCCTGACCCCGCCGGTGACCATCTACAATGACTGCCAAAACAAATACAGCCATTGCACGTTGCTCGGGATATGCTTCTACACTATCGAGAAACCTAATGAAATACGTATGTCCACCATCCTTCACAAGATCAACCTGGCAAGACTATTGATAGACAAGAAATTGCACATGGTTCAACATTTTTGAATTCCAAAGGAAATGGAGATGCATAAAAAAAAATATGTAGGTGTATAGTAAGTGTGTAGAGAGAGTAGGGATATGAAATAGTGTAGAAATATAGTATCACCATAATGTCATTTTAAATATGAATAACAACAAAAGACTTGGCCTTGTTCCCAATAATTTTGGGATTGGCTTCAGGAATGCTTTTTCTCCACTCCACCCTCAACGTGGGTAATTAAATGGTAATTCTGACTTCACCTTATCTAGTGCAAGGATCTTTGTCCAAATAAATACAAGTATTTGCCGCAGTTCTGGATTGGTTGTTTGCAAAAGCTTTAGAACATAAGGAAATATCCCCACTGATAAGGCCTGAGATGGGGAAAAACAAATACTGTTGTAAATATGCTAATAATTGAATTTATGAATCAACTAAATAACAGGAAAATCAAACTAAACAGCGACCATGAAGCCAATAAGTACCAGATCCACTGCCCAAGGCCCCATATCAAGAAATCTACCAAGAAGTACCAGAGCACGAAATCTATGGCATTGACTAAGTAACACCTGAGGGGGGGAAAAATGATAAAGAAATTAGAAGCAGTCACCATATGATCAAAATATTTGCAGATCAAGAAGAACTAAAAGTACTGACTAATGAGCTTCAACATCTATAAGGAAAATTCACAAGGTAATGGATCAAGGAAGAAAGTGGAAGAAATTTATAGAAGACAAAGTAAAACCTTAGCAAAACAAGAACTCAGTTTCTTCTATGGTCTAGTAGCAATATGCCTGTCATAGGGTAATAGGAGATTGCAAAAGGTTCTTAGGCAGACATTTGTTTCAACTAGCCATGCCAATGTCACCAGGAAAAACTATTTCCACCATTTCCCTAAAGCCTGTCCACAGCTTTCTCTTCTTCATCATGGAAGTAAAGCCACCATGGAAGTAAAGACACTGACTCTCCAAAATTAAGAAATAATTCTCTTCAGCACTTCCACAATCATACAGATGATAAGCGTTCCTTAATCAGCGCAATCTCTTGAAAACATAACTGCTCTATAACTCCAATAAAAAAATTTAACTGACAAGGAAGTTGATTTTTAGATTGTTCCAAGATCCTCGTGAAAGGAGATCTTGGAGCACTCAGAGCAGGAAATGAGCAGCGTCAAATAAACGGGAGTATACATAGTTACACACTTACCGTTCTTAAGACTCAACAAATAGACAAGATAATGCTTCAAAACATGCTTCAATCTTAATACGCACAAAATGTTATCAGAAGTGCTCATCATTTCAACTAAAAATCATGTTGGAGATGGCAAAAGTTGCAGCAAGCTCAAAAATGAGTCACTAAACTCCTATAATTCAGAAATTTCCATGACTTACAAAGAACAATGAGTGATAACCATAGATTACGAATTGGCTGATTCATCAGATTAGATAGCATACATCTTTACATCATAAATAGAGAAACAAAACTAGACTGACAACATGAAACGAAAACATATTACAATATACTAGAGATTGTCATTATGTAGGAACTAGGAAATCAAGGTCCCACTATGACTAAGACCACAAAATAAGCCGAACCTGAAGAACTATTGGCAACTGCTCTGGTGGTTTTTTATACTGCGATCCATGATCAAGCCACACCTCAAAAGCTGTCAACTGCTCGGTAAAGAATGGACTTGGCTGAGGAAGAAAAATGTTTAGTGACACTCAAGCGGAAGTAGTTACTAATAAGATAAATAAAATAAAATAAAAGTCAAAAGTTGTGGACACTTGGAGAATTATCTATGCTCTTATTTCTGTTGTCACAATCTCCACCCTGTTAAACAATACAGAAAGAATGATGAGGAACATAAATTAACAAGGCAGACCTGGAACTCTGCATTAGGGTCCTCAACCAAAGTTGGAAGCTGGGAAAGGCAGATTTCAGCAGCCATGTCCCATGCATCCCTATAGTGCATGAAGAGAAGATTAAGAAACAGATAGACAAACGATTATCAAACCAGGTAAGTTTTAGTATTTCTAAATGTACAGGGAGAAGCCTTTCTAAAAGTTACCACATGTGATGCTGATGAGTAGGAGGCAACACTGGATATGAAATTGGCGAACAGTTTGCGGAGCGCATTATTCTTTCTGCGAGCAAAAAATTTCGAAAAAGACTGGCAACTAACAAGTCTTGCCTGAACAACCTCTGAAACAGATCTGTTGAATTCAAATTTCACTTTTGCTTAATATCACCATAAATAAGCAAAACATAAAAGCTGCATGAGACAGCTGTTATTCACCATGTGGAAGAACATTCCAGGCAATTGTGTCAGTCACTGCTGTGAAAATCCAGTTCAACTCCCCAAGAAGGGTCCTCCGGTCTGTTTGGCGGCCCGGAATTTTATCAATGAGCGAGTAGTCAATGGACTCATGAAGCAACGAGCGAGTGCAGAACCTGGAGACCAAGAATTCAGGGGGTTATACACAAATAACTATTAATGGGCAGAAACATTGTAAAACAACAGAGCACATTAATAAGCCCAATTAAGGGAGATATTATCAATAATAGGCAAAAGATGAAAGATACACGTGGATAAATAAATTAGCAAATTAGTAGAGAATAGAGATTGATGGTAAAAATATCCATGTTAAGAATCCCAAGCTACTGGACCATCATGATAGGAAGACCACATTGTCATGTGATATATGCACAAGTGGCAGCTCATACAGCATTGAAAAACCACCAATATGCTCAAAAACATCTATGGTACAGAGCAACTGATAATATATATTATATATAACGAGAACACTCAGCAACAAGCTGAATAGGTAAGATTAAGCAAGTTTATGGAAATTAATTATTCAGGAATTACAATGTACACCAAGTAAATCAGAGCTCATGAAAAATACATTAGTATTATCAGCTGCGAGCTGGCAACAATGTGTATTGTCTCTGGATGGTAATTGAACATTTCTTCCTTTCTAAAAGGAACAATATCTTTCTACTATATGTTTTCAACTTAAAAACTCACACAGGAAGACTATTTAATACCAGTTATGTTGTCAGACCAAAGGGGAATAATGATTATGCAAAGATGGGAACATAGTAATAGAAAAAGGATCACAAGAGAAGTAAAAGTTTATTGAACTTTTCACCAACTACAAGCATATTAGCCACAAACCTGTTGACTTTACAGACAGAAAAATTAATTATAGACTAGGGTGAAGCTAAAAACATCTATGGCAGCTCTGAAGATGAAGGATTAGGAGAAATATGTCACCATCTCAAAGCCATTTTTATGGGTGTTGTCAGGCAGGAAGTAAATACATCAGCTGGAAATTCAGCACTTTGAGGGAGTATCTCATGAGCTTCACAGGCTGCCAGCAAAATACAATCCCTCGTGGAGGGTCCAGAACTTGAAGCAGTCCAGTCCTGGAGCTGTGAAATTACAAGAAAAATATTAAGTTGCCATATGGACTTATATGAACCGCTTCTCATTCCACAGCAGTATGAATACCTCAACAAAGGCATTAACAATCATCCCAGCAGCAGAGCAGTCAAAAACATATATTGAGGGTGTTTTCAACCAGGAATCCAGATCACTTATTGGCAAAGGGATGTACTGAGTATAACTCTACATCAAAGAGCTCAATGAGAACCAGAGAAAAATGTACTGAAACAGAACGTCACAAGAAAAAAAATTGAGAGCGTTAAGGAAAGAAACCTTATTAAATAGCCAAATTTCACCATTAGCAGTTGGCTTTGGCACACCATGTCCATTGTAGTGAAACAGAACTCTCTCAGATTTCGCATATTTGCGACATGTGGTACAAAGTTTCTTGACGTCATCAACAGTAGGATCTAATGAAATCTTATAACGAGCCTGCCATATATCAACCATTGTTTGATGAATATTTCACTCTCAATTGTACCTCAGGAAGTACAAATCCTCTCTTTTCAGACTGTTTCTTTTTAGCAAGTACAAAACACAAGTAATTTTTAGAGAATCAATAGATGAAATCGTTTAAGAGATAACATTTTCCTTACCCTAGGCTGCCATCTCTCGTACTGTTGATTCAAGGCTCTTCCAATTGTATCAATTGCCTTTTGAGGTGCCATCGAAAATGGATCTGCAGAATGAGCAAAAAACCATGAATAAATGATATGAATGTATTGAAATTGTCAAAAAAGAAAAGAGAGCCTATAAGGAAGAACAACTTTGAATTCATCGATCAATTAAAAAATCCCGCATTTCACAAGGATAGTGTTTAAAGAGGCACATCAATCTTGGAATATGTTCGGTATAGCCACCATCTTCATCCTTATTGCTAGTATATGATTAATTAATATCTTTCTTGAAATATATTTCAGCAGGCAGACCAGCGTGCTAGGAAAAAAACAAAATAAAACAAGCAAACAAACAAAGATGTAAACTCCTAACTTCAGAAGAGACCAACAGAGAGAGGGTCAACAGACAAGATGGCAAACTAAAAATGTTGAATTCTTTTCAGATTAATTAATTAAGCTCCTTAGTACATAAAATCATTAAACTTTTTACAGACCCCAATATACTTAGGTAGTAAATAACTCATCAATGAATGACAATGCCCAGCGCAATTGGTACCTAATAACCAAATTCTTACTGGGTTATCAAGATGGAAATAGATGTTCCAGTTTTTAACATTCTTCAGCTTGAATTTATTAGCTCAAAATGATAACCTGTAAAGAATCTTGGCAAAATGAGCATGTAATCAACATGCATGAAAATGTGTTAAAAAGTACGCCAAAATATAACATGGGTGCAAGCGTTGAACAACAAAAAGATATTAGGTGAACTCTTATCATTAGAGATCAAAAATGCAGAGTTATAGAAGATTTAAACAGAACTTGAAAGAAAATATTCCAGACACATTGCTACAACAAGAAGTTATTAGGTGAACTTTAATAATTAGAGATCAAAACTGCAGAGTTATAGAAGACATAAACAGAACTTGAATGATCCAGACACATTGATAATCAAGCAAATAGGACCAAATTATAACAAAGTAACTTTTATAGCAAGAGCTTATATCAAAGAGAGAGAAGCAAGATGATGATTGTACCAATCCAGCACTCCATCCGGGCACAAGGAGATATCTTTATAACATCAGGCGGATCAACGCTAGTGTTTAAACATAAAACAAGAGCAACACATCCCGTCTTCATCTGCAATAAATGTAGGAAGTTGAGACAGACAAGTATATAAAAGATAAGTCTCATCTCATAATTTTCTGAAAACAACATAGACTGAAATGAACTTCAACATAGTTATCAACAGCAGTAAAGTCAAAAGGCATGAAATGTAAGGCACTCATGAACAAAAACAACATAATCTCTAAATAACAAATAACGATCATGGAAAATCAGCTTTATCATTCATATAGCAGGCACACTTAAATACATGGAGGTAAATAAATGTACAAAGAACACACCGTTTGCAATCACCAATCATCACTTCCACCATATATTTAATACTACAACCTCTAGATTATAGTGAACAGTCGACCTGAAGTTCAGCATGCTATCCTGCACCATAATGTTGACCTCGCCTCACTCCAATTATCCCTTTTACTGACAACACGACTTGCCTATTTTACACCATTACAACTATGATCGTACTTTTAAAAGCAGTCGAGTAATGTAGTTGAATATCGTTGACATAATTTAAGACAACCACAGGGACTGTTTCTTCTTAAGTAGCTCTGGCTTTTCCTTACATGAAGCGATTCCAGTCCTAACAAAAATACTTATATTCTTCACTTGAGAAAAGGTAAAACATACAGAAAATAGGAAGTGAGAGGACAGAGGCCAGGGAAACAGTTACATATACCATATCCACTTGCATTTTCCCCCACCAACCTTGTTAGTCATTAATGTATCATAGAACCTAGATAAAGATACGATCATGCTAGAATCTAGTTAAGTTGCAGCTAATTTCACGGACCTCAACCACCATACCGTGCAAGAGTTGTCTCCATTGTTAAACGGTTAAAAATTATCAAAACACACTTCCCAATGTTTAAAGTAAAATACATTACTGGCATTAAAGTCCACCGCCTTATTAGCATAATCTCTAAGCCGATTACTAAAACCTAACTGTCTATGAATAACAAGTTATCCAAATATAACGTATTCACACATTTGCAACTATACTTTGAACAAGATAAATTACCACAATTCGGTGAAATGAGCCCATCTGGTTCCGACATTTTTTACAAGCCTCATAAATTCAAGTTCCAAATAAGAAAACCAACAGCAAAAAGCTCAAGATATTAGCTTGAAAACAGATCAATCAATGACCGCGAAAATGTTGTAGCTTACCCGATCCTTAGGCCTCCATTTGGAGACCAATCCACCGTCAGATGGGCCGGAGGGCACACATTCCTCGAACCCATCATGCCGGAACTCACACAACACTACATTCTGTGGTAAGTATGCCATGCTAGTCGTCGAGGTCATCACGGCATAGCTACTGCTTGCAATCTCTGACAAATCCCGATCATTAGTATTACCAATGCTATTACTGCTGTTCACGCTCCTCTCTCCATCCTCCTCCACGTGATTCCCATTTGCGGAGAACTCAACCAGGTGGTTCGAAACGGCCGCCGATGATTGTGAAAACCGAGATGCCGCCATCAAATCCCCCAATGCCATAAAAAAACGCCTCCCACTCTTCTTATTATTTCAGCCTTGCCCCAATCGAACAGATTTGGGAGGGCAACTCATAACAGGAACCGAACCCTAGACAACCGTAGTGAAGTTGCGATCGATTAATTTCAAAAGCTAGGTCTTTTTCTCAACTTTCAGTTCTGAATAAACTGCAAAAGGAGTGAAAAAAAAGGAGAGAGAGATTTAGGTCTGGGGTTTGGGAGTGGCGGTGGATTAATCAACGAAACCGGTGAAAGAACGGCGTAAGGTTGTGGGGAGTGACGAAGAGAGAGAATCCAGCTCTAGAAAACCCTACACCGCGGCGGTGATGGCAGCGATTACAGCGGCGGCGATGGAAGAGTCGATGGAGGCGTACATATACATATTCATTCAGAGAGATATAGAGAGAGAGAAAGAGAGAGAAGCAGTGCGGCTGTTGAAACAAAAACTCAAAGTAGAGAGCCATCAAGGGTAATTTTGGGTTTTAATACCACAGGCCTACGAGGATTTTTTTTTTAAATGGACCAAATTGAAGCTAGAATATAGAAAAATGACCTCAGTGAGGTTTTAATTTAATTTTTTAGAATAGCCTCTCCTGCAAAGGATTTATCATGTACTAATTTGATTTTAATTATTGTTAGGATCAAGAAGAAAATAAATAATAGCAAGATCAAGAATAGAAGAATATTTGTTGATTTTTGTCTCAAGTGTGGAAACTTAATTAAGTGTAGATAATTATCGTTATTCGATGAAATATGGACGAATCTAGAAGAGAATTTGTCTTGCGTCATATGTATTGGCATTGTTACCATAATTAATAGTGTAAAGAGTTCAAGGAATTTAATGCGGATACTTCGTGTTTTTAATTTGACGTTCATATTCAAATTAGTTGCTACCATTCAAAAGCTAGGAGTTAATTGCCAATTCAAGAGTAGAGTAGCTACTTGCAAGGATTTTAAGTTGATATATGCCAGCTTAGAAGTTACACAATGAGTTTGGCAATTTGTAACTTACAGGTATATGTCAATGTATTTTTCAAGAATATAAGATTTGAGGTGTGCTTGTTTTTCTTTTGCATTGTATTCATTATTCTAAACAAAAAGTAATTATGAATCGATGACAGTAGGATGACAGATCATGAAGTTTCTAGCAATCCACGTGTGTGAAGAAGAATGTGGAGAAGCAAGCCTTTATTAAAATGGGTAAAACTATTATTATGTCGTCATAGGAGGCCCTTTTAAAATTAATTCTAATGAAAACTTAATTAAAGTGTAGATAATCATCATCGTTCGATTTGGTCTGGGCAAATGTACAAGTGGAATCGTCTTGCGTCATATATACTATAATTAGTAGCATAATTTTTTCATGGCATTCAATGTTGTCGATTCTTGTTCCGTGTTCAAATTAGCTACTCACTAACTCAAAAGCTAGGATCTACGTGTCAATGTGGTGAGTCTATAATTGTCAGAACTTATTTATTGAGTTGGCAATTTGTAACACGTGTACGTCAATGTATTTTCAAGAATATAATAAAATTTGAAGTAGCGAGCATTCCCAAAATTAATAGCTAAATTCAATAATAAACGCTTGTTGGCATTCCAACCTTCATACACAACAAACTATTAGGCCAGTGGTAAAGCATGCTTGAAACAATAACGTCATTATGAGTTTTTCAAAAAATCATCCAATGGAGGAAGACCTCATAGGAATAAGAGATATAAGGCTAAATACATATGGCAACTCTTCATAAAAGTTATTTTTTAAAGTTCTCTTCTAGTTCATTTGGAGACTTATTTCAAATTTGAACAATTGAGATATTTGAATTGTTGTGTTCATTTATATTGAAAATATGAATCGATAAATATTAGGATGAAAGATTATGAAGTAATATCATGAATCGATAATTATTAGGATGAAAGATCGTGAAGTTTCTACCAATCCATGTTTCACGGGTTGCCTTTCTTCTTAGCACAGAAAGGAACATCGTGCGGCAGTAGTCTGCTCCGCTAGACTACCTTTTGCCTTCTCTCGATCGTTTCGGGACAAAAGAAATTTGATTACAATTTAAAGAAAGTTTGCAACATAAAATTGAAATGCATTGAACATACCTTGATCATTGATTGCTTGAAAGCTAGAAATTACAATTGCTGAA
>CAIGRT010060704.1:0-12801 GCA_903798405.1 Fraxinus platypoda | reverse complement strand
ATGATTGAAAAATGTATTTTTTTTCCTTATTATTTTATATTATATTGAATTAAATTTTCAAATGTATACGACTTTTTCACGTTTTAGTGCATTTATATATTGTTTGAATTTTTTTAAACATTATTTAATTAAATATTAATAAACGATTTTATTATTGCGGCCATCAGCGACCGCCCTAACTGACTTAATATCTTGGATTCGCCACTAACCATGGATAGACAACTCCATTGTCATCTTGGTCAATGAAAACACAATGTTGCTGAAGAACACTCAAGTTGTTATGCATGCGACCTGGAGTTCCATTGGGATGGTCAGTATCTAGAGCAACTAATGCACTTGGCATATCTGAATATTTATACAAGAAGTTTGGATAGGAAATCACAATGTGGTTTCAATGTCAAGATCAGTTGCAAAAAGTGGATTTATTTAAATAATCAATGACTTAAGAGAATCGTATAGAAACTATACATAAATACAATTCTGAAGCTTGTAAATTCAGAACTCAAGACTTTAGAGAAAGCCACAAATATACATAATTCTAAGCTTATAAGTTTAGAATTCAGAGACAAAATTTCATTCTAAATGGCGTCCTGTGTGGATATCGAGCCTCTCTTGGCTTGCCCAACACTCTGCTTGGCCAGGATATCGAGCCTAGCCAGCCTGCCACACTTTTACGCCTCTACTTAGTTGAAGCACAAGATGCATCTCCAAAAGAGATATAGGTCTGAAACCTTAGACTTCCCAGTTAGCATCAAGAACACTATTTTAGCATGACCTTTTATGAAACAAATTGTATCTGCCTTTCTGCAGGATTCAAATTTGGCCTCTCTTTTATTTAACAAGTGAGGTTCCATCAATCTATTTTGCTATAGGGGAGAAGATTATACGTCATTAAGGTGGTGTTGTGGGATCTTCAATAGTCACGAGTGATGAAATCACCGATCTAGATCACAGTAGGTCTCTTGATTCATTGTCCAATAAATTAAAATGCTTCAAAACTCTATAGCACAATAGTTGCCACCTTGACCGGTGATGATTTTTGCTAATGATGAAAACCAAAACTATTAATTCACCCCAAACTTGGCTACCATTCCTAGAACTTGGTCAATTTCCTAAAAAGAGCATTAAATACCATAAAACAAGGAAAAATTTTGGCGGCAATATACCACCTATCCAACATTATGAAACCTGAAAAATTCATTGAACTTTGAAAATACTAGTATTTTTAAGTGTTTATAAATTATGGATTCATGAAAAGCGTAAATAATAAATGGAGTTACGTAGTCAGTCTTAGAACCCGTTTGACATTACTTTTATTTTACTTTTTGCATCATGTAGAAGAGTTTGTGGATGAAGTTCCCTTAACTTTTGTTTGAAAACTAATTTTCAAAAAAGTTTGCTATTTCAGAAGTGCTTTTAGAGGAAGTTAAATTGGAGCAGCTTTCTCTGAAATCTCTTCTAAGTACAAAAAACAATTTCATAAAATTAGTCAAATCGGTCCAATAATAGTGTTTGCGTCTCAAAAACTCATTTTGACTTTTCAAAAGTCATGCCAAACGGATCCTTAAACCCTTGTTTGATCCCCATTATTTCGAAAATAATTTTTTTTCTCTCTTATTTTCAATTACACATTTTTCAATAAAAATAATATTACACGTAAACCTAATTTTTTTTCTTATTTTTTAACAACACATTCTCCATCAAATCACTATTCGAAAATGCATCTTTGTACCCAAAAAAAAAAAAAACCTAAATTGTTGCTCAAACATGCTCTTAATGTATTCAAGTGCTATTTCCATCAATTTCAGTTACCCCACTTAAACCCAGCTGAACTGGGCTTAGTTTATTTTCGGCCCAAGTTGTACCAATCCCATCAAAAGCCCTTGTACAAATACAAATTGGCCTCTGAAAAATGACTCCCTCTCTTTCTTTTCGCAAAAGCAAATTGTAGGGAGAGAAAATAACCAGATTGATAGGATGGCAAGCGAAGCAGCAATAGAAGTTCCGGCGGCGTTGGATGAAGCAGAGGAGGTGGCAGAGGAGCAGCCGCACAAACTGGAGAGGAAGTGGACGTTCTGGTATGACAACCAATCGAAACCGAAACAGGGCGCCGCCTGGGGCAGCTCTCTTCGCAATGTCTACACTTTCGACACCGTAGAAGAATTCTGGTGGTACGATATATCTGTTTATTATGTATTTTTATTGATTTAATTTATTGGTGATGTCGATACATTTTTAGCGTAGGATCCCGTTGTTTCTTATGTTTTAATGGAGTTTCTCTGTTTCATCGTTCTCGTCGTATTGTATGATTATTCTTCCTTACTTGTGTTATCATCTCTATTTGTTTTTCCCTCTATTATTACCTGTATAATAGTTTGTTTTTCCTTATTAACGTTGTGTCTGGTTTGTCATCGGTAGAATTAGATTCAGGTTACCTTGTACTTGAATAAAAAAACATAATGGATAATGGTATACATATGTCAAAAAGAGAGTGGTGAAGTTTTATGAGATGTGAAGAAGAGAGTGAAGATTTTTTTTTTTTTTTTTTTTTTTAATTTGGTTGAAGAAAATATGGCACAATCATATCCATCATGTTATCTACATATAGAACAATAGTCGAAAAAACAGCCTTTTCATATTTGGTTCCACAGGGAATTTGTATCAGAATTGAAAAAGGTGAAGTTTTTAAAAAGAGCCCACTTTTAAAGGGTTAAAAAGGGCTTATAGGTCAAATGTTGAATTTAACTTATTAAAAATAGCCTATTTCTGTTTTTGCTATTTTTTCTTGACCCTTGAGCTCGACCAGCTCTTTCCAATGGTCGAGTTTTTATGAGGAAAAATAGTGGATACAATGCAAGAGACTGTTACGGTTTTATTATATTATATTTTTTATAATTTTAAGTAGTGAAAGTAATACTAGTGGGTGGTTATATGTAAGTTTGTGAGTGACATGGAGCAAGATGTGATCCTTAATTCTAGGGTTAGATGATGTATATTATTTACTATTTAAATTCTACACACTGAAGAACTGAGGATGTCAATGAATTATATATTTCTACAACTTTTGAGTTGTCTTGGAAGTGTAGGTTCCTCGAAAAACTAGATATGGAGGTCAAGGCTCCATCGAACGAGCCTGTTTCTTCTTCTAATTTTCTTACTAAATGCGAGAATGTATCGGTGGTATCAGTGATGGGCAACAAAACAAGGACCAGATCCTTGCAATGGAGAAGCGGGTGCAGCGCATAGAGAAAGTGATGAGGTCTTCTGTCATTAGTAAAAAGGAATCTTGAAAAAAATGAATGAGATATTAAGCCCCTGATGGGTGATGATTAAAATCGGATTTTTAGTAGATATTGATAAAAGTTGACGAAATGTGTTGTTGAAAAGTTGTGAACCCATTAAATATGTTGTTGAAATTAATTGTTGGTTTTGACTTAGATTAAAATTTCCTTATCAAATAGGAGATAAAGATGTTGGAAGTCAAATTGGGATTGTTTTCAAGCCAACATACCAAAAGTGAAGGCTGGAATTTCTGAAGCATCATCCATACTTAAAATTTTGTTAAAGTAGATATTTTGTAATCTTGGTGTATGATCAAGCAGTTCAACAAAATGCCGATAATTTGATTTCAGTTCCAGAACAAGAGGTTGAAGACCATTGCAAATAGCATTTTGTTGTAACTACATATCCAATGACATTTGAGAAGACTATTAGTGGTGGTATACTAGTCAATGTATATGAAGGAAGGACGGAGGTTATAGAGATGATAATTCCAACATGACCAAAGTATCATACTATGTCCCTCAGTGAAAACCCGTTAGCAATGATTGCTGTTATCAACATGCTTAAGCTTAAACAACTTGGATCGTATGCCTATTTAAACAAAATTACAAGTGAACTTATCCACGAGATCAGAGATGCTGAAAAGTAAGACTGACATTGGAATGTTTGGCTTCTTTTTCAAATATGACCATGTTTCTTTGCAAATGGAATGAAGGTCAAGAATAAAGTACAACCAACAGAGCATCTTCAACAAATGTTGAACGTCTTTTTACATTTGATCATAAATTGGAAGAGAATAAAAAATGACTTGCCTAAAATTCATCCTTAAGAACAATGATTCTTTCGAGGGGGTAGGAATGTTACAATTTTATTTATATTTATGTTGGTGAAAGTAATAGTAGGGGTGGTTTTATGTAAGTTTGTGAGTGACATGGAGCAAGATGTGATCCTTAATTCTAGGGAAGATGATGTATATTATTTACTATTTGAAGTCTACGTGGTGAAGGAATTAGGATGTCAATGAATTATATATTTCTACAACTTTTGAGTTGTTTTGGAGGAAAAGGTTCCTCGAAAACCTAGCTATGGAGGTCAAGGCTCCCTCGAACAAGCCTATTTTTTCTTCTAATTTTCTTATTAAATGCGAGAATGTATCAAAAACTTTCACAGTGAAGGCAAGAGAAGGTAACAGAGTCCCAACTTTCTCATATTTTTTGTTCCTGAAGGACAATCAATAGAACAAGTTAAAAGGATGAAAGACATTTTTGGGCTATTAATTTTAATACTATTTCTGAAAAAACTTTAAAGAAGGGACATTCTTCATTTTCTCTCTCCAAGCACAACCTCTTTAGCAAATTTCCTCATTTGAAAAAGTAGTCTTTTTGTTCAATTCGAAATCTATATTTTAACCACTAAATAAGAAAAAGCGCATATAATTTTGTGTCTTATTTTTAAATGTATATACTAATTGGAAACCTAATGGACATAGAAGTAAACCCCCAATCCCTACTTGACTATAACTTTGCTAAAATACCAAAGTATACTACTTGATTCCTATTCAGGTAAACAACCATCGAGTTCATTTCTCTGTATAACTTGAACCTCTTTAAACCTCTACCATCAACAGAGATCAAGTTTGGAATTACCAAAATACCCAACTTAGCCCACTAGAGATCCACTCATTGCAAATTAAGAGTGCTAAATTGGGGTTGAGTTCATTTGTCTATATGACTTGACTTTTGTATTCCGCTGATGTAGTTATTCTTAGTCCTTTTGGCCTTTGTAATGGTCTCTAGGAGCTGAGTTACAATTCCTTACCCATTGCATCACATGACCTATCGAACCTTAGGGAGTCTTTGTACTTCATAGGCTGTGAAGCTAATCTTTCTCACTTTTGTTGTCTACATTATCAATTAAGTTTATTAAACTTTACTCATTCAAATTGAAATTTAGCCCCTGTTTGATGGTCGTTATTGAGAAAAAAATCATGTTTTGAATAGTGATTTTTGGAGAATTTGTAGTTAAAAAGTAAGGAAAAACTTTAGGTTTACGTGCAAAATATTTTATTGTGTGAATGTGTATTTGAAAATGAGTGTGAGAATTCAAGAATTTTGTTTTAAAGGGAGACAAATAAGTACTTAATATAATCTGGTGGAATTTATTTGTCTACTATCTTTGAACACGTGCTCTAAATCTGTTAATAACAGCAAATATGTTCTCCTTTTTGTGTTGTCCGTGACCACGTGTGTATTTTTGTTTTCTTCTCGAAGTAGCTTCTATTTTCTGAACTTAATTATGACTAATCCGATTTTAATTAGTCAACTGCACACTGTCATATCTTTATTTTACATGGAATTAGCATTTTCTAATGGGATTAGAAATATTTCCATCAACTTAAATCAATATTCCAATCAAAATTCTGCTTCTAGCTATAAAATCCATACAGATCCAGCATCTTAAGGTTAGAAATGGAACGTAAATCCTTCAGTTTGAACATATGCATCTTAAATTCACTTTTAAATAAGAAGCATTTTGCATTTTCTTCTGCTTACACTTGCACGCACTTGATCTTTCCCTGAATTAAGTGAAACTAAATGGGGTAAGTGGACTGATGTCCTAACTTGCTCCTCTTGGTATCCCACAGGGTTTGCTAGATTTTAAATAGCACTAGAGTAGGAAAAGGAGAAAAGGAAAAGGGGTGTGTGTGAAACATGGAATCCAGACATTGTTATTGCATGATACACCTCCGCAATGCCACTGTTTTGCATTTTATGAATTAGATATTATCTTTGCTATTTATCTCGGGTTCAAATATACTACAAATGATATATCGTTTATGGTACAGAACTCTTAATGTGGAAGTATGATGACCTCTCATAGATGGTATGAAGCTGATTTATGTATTGAAATGGTGAATTTTCTTGCAGTTTATATGATCAGATATTTAGGCCAAGCAAGTTGCCAACAAATGGTGACTTTCACTTGTTCAAATCTGGAATAGAGCCCAAATGGGAAGATCCTGAGTGTGCTAATGGAGGCAAATGGACTGTTACTAGCAACAGAAAGGCTAATCTTGACGACATGTGGCTTGAAACTGTAAATAAAAAAATAAAAAATATATTCTTTCTTAACACTGTTTAGCATGTTTAAGAGGGGTTGAAAGATGAAACCCTTATTTATTTTTATTTTTATACCAATTAACAAATTCATCTTTTCATATTTGACTGATAAAGTTTTGTTCCTTAGTTGTTGGCTTTGGTTGGGGAACAATTTGATGAAGCTGATGTGATCTGTGGAGTGGTTGCCAGTGTCCGCCAAAGGCAAGACAAACTTTCTTTGTGGACTAAGAATGCAGCAAATGAAGCAGCACAGGTAATTATTTGTCATTTTATAGTTAGAAAGGTAATTATTTCTTATCTTTTGATGGTGAAGTAAATATGAATCAGAAAATCCTACGAAGCTGGTGGTGCAGTAACACCCCCCAAAAAGAAATCCAGCAGTAAGTAAGAAGCACGTAATATCAAAGAGAGAATGATTCAAGGGAACAACATCTATATGATTCAAGAAAAGAACCTTGCATGTTACTTTCAGATTCAGCTGTAAATGATGAATATGTAAGTTATGGCAGTCAGCCCTTAGAGAGCTGTTCTTAAGCACAATAACTTCTCGCGCTACCAAAAAATAACAAAATGCCTTTACACTCAAGTGGCTCAGTTTCTTATCACATGATCTACAGAAACCATAAGATACATAAATATAATTTGAAATTTAGCCCCTTATTTGAGCTCCATGCTTTAAAAATTCATTTTTTCTCAAACTCATTTTCAACCATACATTCTCCTGATAAAATAATTTACACGTAACCCCAAAATTACTTTTTAACCAGACGTCCTCCAAAAAGTCACTGTTAGGAAATCTATTTCTCCCAGAAAGTGGGGCTCAAACAAACCCTTGAGCAAACTTGAGAACTTGAGTCATGATTGTAGGAAATAAAATAACAGATCAGGTCAAGATACTAATTCATATGCTTAGCATTTTTGTTTCATTTAGTTACTCCACTTTCATCCTCCTTGTGTTGGCAAACTTGACTTTGATGAGAAGACCTTTTCATATTCTTCATCCACCTCTGGATTACTTTTGAGTTTCTTTTCTTCAATCTATCGAGGTAGGCTTTAGCATGCATCTTTCCAAAAAAATCAACAATTTCAATTTCGATTCCTCTTCTATTCAAATCAAGTGTACTTACCAACCCATCTTCTGTTTCACATTAACATCACGGACAGGGTCTTGTAAAGGATTTTCACTCTCTTCTTTGTTGTTTTATCCTCAATACTACTTTACTGTGTGTTCAAAGGTACATGGTTGCATTCTGGAATTCCCAAATAAGTCTCCACTCATTCCTGTTTGTGGATTGTCTGCACAGCAAACAGGAAATCTTCAATCGTTTTTCGTTTGTCCAGATCTCTATCTGTTTCATTTGAGTTCATTCCTTGTTTTTCGTCCATGACAACTCTCTCTAGGACGGTGCAAAGCCCACTGCTTGGTTACCAATACCACTCTGATGCAGCAAAGATGAGGGTCAGAATATCCTACTAAGCTTGTGTCGAAATTTACCCTAAGAAATCAAATGTTAATCAACTACAAAATAATATCGAAGGGAATGATTCGACAGAACGATATATGTCGACTGTCCAGGAATAAGGAGATTTGAATGCTACTTATAGATTCTGCAGCAAAATAAGCATAATGCTGCCCCCAATTGTAACAACCACCAATGTGTCCTAGCTGTACTCTTATGTAGTGTCCGCCTTGGGAGAGCATGTGCTCATTTTACCTTTCCTGAATTTCTATTTCGTGTAGTTGAATTTTGGTACCAATTAGCAATGAAAAAAGTCCAAAATTCCCTTTTCTTAAAGTTACTCTACTATCACATGACTCGCTTGACCGAACTACACATGACCATTTAACCCTAATAAAGATCAACTTGTTAACAGAACTAGAGACGTGATTGCTAAATGAAACAAAAGATTGAAAATTATTATTGGGTATTGCATCTTTTGTGCATTTAGTTCCCCCCCTGCATTGATATATATTGTAAGTAGAATCATATAATTCTTGATTGTCAGCTCAGCTATCACTAACATCTTACCCCAACTTTGATTTTGGTAAACTAAAAGGGAATTGAATATGGGTGTTGGTTGGGGTGAGAAGTCCTTCCAAGTAGCATTCTGCTGAAGGCAGTGCCAAATCACTAATAAGGAGACAACAGTCATACAAAAAGTGAAATCTGGATGGATGATTCGGCCACAAGACCAGTATCTTATCTAGGTTAAAGTCTTAATGTTTAATAGCTGATATAATGTTATGGGGTTTATTTTTTAGGCTCCTATATATTTCAATATTGAGAAAAGAGATAGAATTCCAATGTACTGTTGTTGCGCAAGACCTCATTTAGGTATATATGTTAATCTTGTTGGTTAACAATGTTTTGTAGAAGCTGTACAAGATCTACAATTATTTGGATAAGATGAAGTATGAGTGGTTTGATGCACGTGTATGCAGAACTCCTGACAGGAGGCAGTATCTCACCCCTTCTTCATTTCCTGGCAAACCTCACTACCTCTGAGATTCCTTTTCAAACCCTCCCTTTAGAATTAAAATAATCCAGGCAATTTAGAGAACTGTGACCCTCCAATTTGTCCGTTCGATTAAGATTTTTCCAGTTCATCAGTTGTTTAGGTTGAAGTTTTTACATATTATTAGTTGTGGCGTGATGCATTGGTGCATGTTTTAAAGGCTAGAGCCTTTTACAGTTATATGCTTGACACAAGTTGTGATTGAATGTTAATTTGATCTATCACAATGCAGATGGGCATTGGGAGGAAGTGGAAAGAGATCCTTGATGTCACTGATAAGATATCTTACGGCTTCCATGTAATTTTGATTATACCGGTAGTGTTTTTCTTTTGCACGATAATGCGTTCTTCCTTTTTTACCATTTCACCGTTTAATGCAGGATGATTCTAGAAAGGAAAGATCAGCAGTAAAAGGTGGTCGATATAGCGTGTGAAGATCCTGCCTCATGCTATTTAGCGTGTTTCTATTTTCAGCTTTATGATGAGCTAGAAAACTGAGTACTTTTGTACTGCATGTTAACCTCTTGAATTTTGCTTATGAGTATATTTTGAGAGGTTTTGTATTTTTGATTGGTTTTATTTAATGGTTAACTTGGAGGTAAATTTCTTCGTCGCTATGTTGAAGAAAAAGTAATAATTTAGCATATAGATGAACCTTATGAAGTTAAAAGGTGAAATTAAGTTATTCGAAGAAGCTAAAATTGAAATTGAGTCATTGATATCTGAAAAGTGGGTATAATTTTGAAAGAATCAAATTTGGTTCAAGCAGTGCTTGGGGTACATCTTACTTGACAGAATTTCACGTGGCATTTTGTCATTGGACAATTTAAAAACTCTTCTTGCAGTCAATAATTTTATGCCAACACAGACTCTATCCACAAAGGGGGCAAAAAATGATGTACAATAGATAAATCCCTACACCTAATGTCATTGTGTTAGTCAATGCACCATTGGTGTTACACGACATTATTCAAAATAATTTCTCTCTAAAAGAAATTGTATTGTAACGATCCGGGTTTGGTTCGTGCAGGTGCTACATGACATTATTCAAACTAATTTTTCTCTGTAAAAGAAATTGAATTGTAACAAGCTCGATTTGGTTTTTGCAAGGTACAAATTGAACCGTGCTCTTTTTGACTTTCTTGGGAAACCACAGATTTCTTCAATTTACTCTATTCATTGAAAGTTGTATCATTACATCTATATTCAAGGAAAAAAATATATAGTTGATGATAGGGTTCAAATGGAAGTCAATGACTGGAAAGATGTCCACAGACAAAATAAAACCCTTGTATATTTGATAAAATTGTAAAATAAAACTGCAGACTATGATATCCCCTTAAGCAAGGAATCCAAGGTTTTCTCCATTTTTCTTTGCCAGTCGAATCAGTCCCTGCCTTTGTTTGTTATCTGCTCCGATTGTTTTGCAGAATTCATTTATTACCTGAAATTTTTTATGCAAATTATATAATTAGAAAAACGTCGTTTTGAAACAAATATTTAACGTGCTCAAGGAACACGACTTGAATTTGTTTTCTTATTTAGCTATTCTTCTACTAAAATTTTGACACCACACTACGTCAAGTCTTATTTAACAAATAGCAAGATGTCGTGCAATAGTACAAGTGAATCCACATTTTAAGTGATATCTTGTTATTTGTCACACTAATAAAATATAGCACCAAATATGCGTAAAACAAGTCTTAAACTTCATTGTCACCTAGGCACCAATAGAGCTATAAAGCATTACCTTTTTGTTAACACAGTAATGTTATTTAACAGCAATAGTTCTACAATACTAGATTAAGTGATATTGAATGATATTAAGTTCATGTTTAGTGTCGATTAACATTTAGATATCAATCTAAATCTAAATCAATAGTTCATTTCAACCATATATTTTATGGATCTCACAACTTTTTAACCATACATTTAATCAATTTCAATCCAAATCTACTAAATGAGTCTTCTATTTTCTACATTTTACTAAGCTTGTCTTTTAATGAAATATATGATAATACAATTTGTGCTAAATAACATTATTATTGATAACAAGAGTTAATGTAATGAAGTGCCATAATTTTAGTGGAGAGAGAGAGAGTCAATTAAGGACAATAGATCTCAACTCAACGTTATAGTTGGCTTTTTAATAAAAGTAACTTTTCATGCTTTTCTAGTCAAAACTTGGAAAATTGTTCAAGAACGCTTATCTTGAAAAAAAAAAAAAAAAACTCAAATTCCACAATTATATAATTTGAGTAGGAACGGATATCTTACTAGAGATTCTAATCTACTAAGGGGTTATTCTCAATTGAGATTATAATGAATTTTAAAAATCTTTCTAAATTTAGGTGTTCTCAATTGAAATTTTAATGAAATTCAATAAAATTATTTAAAATTTAGGTATCCTCAATAATTAATTGATTTATAAAGATTTCATTAATATAGGGATTTTAAAAGATTTTGATGGATTTCAAACTTAAAAACACATATAACTAAATCTTTGAAAATTTCACCATATTTGATGAAATTCTTATGGAATTTGTGGTAATCTATTCAAATCCACAAATTTCATTAAAATTTATAATATTTTAAAATTCATCAAAATCTCAGTCGTAATTTAACAAAATCCAAGTGCGGAAATAATTAAAGATTAGAGGTTTAAATAATAGTCAAACTCCAAATTCTATTTTAAATAACTCAAAATACCAATTATTCAGTTTTTAGCTTTCTTTCATTTATTTTATGTTAAATAATTGAAAAGAACAATTTTGGAAGTGGGAACCTTTCATAAAAATTTGTGACAAATGATCTTACATCTTGATATCATAATTCAAGAAGTAATATTAAAATTAACATATTATTGTCAAGTAGTATTATTTTATAAATAAAAAATTACATCCTTGCATTAACAAAATAAGAAAANAAAATTACATCCTTGCATTAACAAAATAAGAAAACAAAAAATTTGACTAAACTCATTTTTTTTAATTATTTTAAAATTAGTTATTAACATGGAATATTTAACTTTAGCTTTTACCAAATTATGAAAAATGTAAATAAGGTCTATCTTTAATTGAAAATAGGATTAACAAAATTAGTAATTGAAAATAATAGCCAGTTCAAGGACCATTTATCAAATTTAAAACTATTATAACATGTTTAAACTATAATAACTAGAAGAGATATTTTAAATATTATAATTTTAAATTATAATATTTAATATTATACTTAGAGCTTGTTTGGTAGAGATTTTTTGGGGGAAGAATTGATTTTGAATAGTGATATGATGGAAACTGTGTGGTTGAAAAAGAAGATAAGATTATTGATGTGATGGAAAATATTCCTTGCATTAACAAAATAAGAAAAAAAAATTTGACTAAACTCATTTTTTTTAATTATTTTAAAATTAGTTCTTAACACGGAATATTTAACTTTAGCTTTTACCAAATTATGAAAAATGTAAATAAGGTCTAACTTTAATTGAAAATAGGATTAACAAAATTAGTAATTGAAAATAATAGCCAGTTCAAGGACCATTTATCAATTTTAAAACTATTATAACATGTTTAAATTATAATAACTAGAAGAGATATTTTAAATATTATAATTTTAAATTATAATATTTAATATTATACTAAGTAACATTAATTATAGGATACTAATTCAAATATGCAGGAAAACTAACCTCAAACTTAGATGCAATATTTAGTATATTGAACATGTTACACATTTTCTGCCTTTCTTAATTTTGTACATTTTTATTTAATCTACGGTACTAAACATGAACCGACTCTCCATAGAAACCGAGCAAAATTAAGAATATGAAGCAGTTGGAATTGTTAATTACCTGTGAGTGTAAAGCAATAGCTTTGCCTCTCAG
>CAIGRT010060685.1:0-10587 GCA_903798405.1 Fraxinus platypoda | reverse complement strand
TTCCGACTTTACTTTGTTTGAATTATACTATGGTTAGATTGAAGTAGAAAGATATATAATCCTTATGCATAAGTATTGTACAATTTGAATAAGAGATTTTATTGAATTTTGAACAAATGGAGGATTGTTGGAATCATTGTTGAAAACCAATAAAAACGGAGTTGGAATGATAATTGGAAAAAGGAAGACAAAACCTTGATCTATGCGACCGCATAGATCAATAGGTATGCGGCCGTAAGTAAACGTACATGGATTTCAGCCCCTGCATCTGTTCCTTCTATGCGATTGCATAGGATTCTTCTATGCGGTCGCCTAGAAGAAATATATGACCGTTGGACAATTCTTGTTTGAATTTTGGTGGTTATTTGTGAAACGTTTTGATGTTTTTTTTGGCGCCATTTCATGAGAATACAAATACATTGAAAAACATTATTAAATCCAATATTGAGATAAAATCATCATTCCAAAACAAAGAATCAATATTCTTTCATCCATATTCAAATACCCCTTTGTATTCTTAAAGTTTTGGTAGAAAAACATAAGTGCTTAAGTGTTTTTCGTACAAGGCTTGATCAATCCTACAAACTATTTGTCGAGAAACCTTTTAAGCACCAAATTCATCCGAGAGGGGCAAATATCATTTGAGGACAGCGATCTTCGTGTTTGAGCCTTTTGATTCTTCTATAAAGTTGTTGATCATTTATTTCTTGGTTTTGGTTCGTGGCTTTCGTCTCAAATCTTTTTGTGGAGAATCAATTGATGATGTTGATAATTATTTGTTTCCGGATTTTCTCCAACATCATTCAAGTGGAAGAGATTTTGTTGATGTTCTTGATCATTTGTTCATTGGTTTCTTCTCCAACTCCTTGTGTGGAAGAACGATGATTTAACAAACATTAATTTCATCATACAACACCTCTTCTAGCTAAGAAATTCAAGGTATGTCATTCACCTCTCTTTATTTTCTCTCAATTTGGGTAATGTTCTAATTATTCAATATTTGAGTGTCTAATTAAGAAGTATGGGCTTACATAGTTGTGGTGTATTGAATTGGTTGTGATGTGTGAAAATTGTGGCCTGAATCAAACCTCAAATCCTTGAAATTTTAGAGCACAATACGTGGCTGTCAACGTGTTTGATGAAATGCCTAAGTGGGAATTCGTGTCCAATTAAGGCTAAACTAGAATTTGGCATGATTGATATACATTTAGGATTATCTTTGATGGGTAAATTCATTGCAATTGTTTTAGAAACCACCAAAACATAGTTAGCACACCATGGCATGCCGTGGCTAGGAATTGACCACTTCACGTCACTGACTTCCTCTCCCCTCGTTTACCTTAAACGACCTCTATTTGACCTCAACTTTTAACATGAGTAAGACCAACATATACTCTTTCATATGCTTGGAGATTGCTTGGGAAAATTTTGATTTTTCTTAACGTTTTCCGGAGGCGAATATCCTTGGTCGAACATATGTTAAAAGTGAAGAATTGCATTGTTTAGGTTTATTTAGGGTATGTGAGCCAGAATTTGTCATTTATTAGATACTAAACCCATTTCATGATACATTTCTTTGAGCATGACATCTTTTTGCTACATCTCCACTTTGTACTTTGATTTCTTGTCATAATTGAACGATGTTGGCATTCTTTGAGTGTGACTGTTGTGTGCATGTGTTTTGAAGAAAGTTTGGGAGGTTTGGATAATCGTGCTATGCATTACATATCCTCCGTCCCTTCTGTGACATTGCATTTCTTTTGAGCATCATTCACTAGAGCATAGTTGAAATATGGATGAAAGTAGAAGATGATTTTGCTGAACCGTGTTATATATAATACATAGCTATTGATACAAGAAGGATCTAGAAAATATAGCTGTTAGGTTGTCCTTAAATCAAGGATCATGTTGGAGTCTTTGTACAACTAAATGGTGGTCCAACAACAGCAAGGCAAAACGGTAATGCAATCAATGATGGAATGCTGATGAGTATTGGTGAGCTGGAGTGATGATGTAGAGAGTGTGATGACTTGATATCAATTCTCAACACCCCCCTTCAAGCTGGACGGTGCGTAAGTGACGCCAAGCTTGTCCTTTAAGAAGAGAAATCTAGAATGATTTAGCCCTTTTGTCAGCAAATCTGCAATTTGATCTGAAGTGGGTATATATTTCACTTCAAGTTTTCTTGTCAGCACCTTATCTCTAATAAAGTGGATGTCCAATTCTATGTGCTTCGTTCTGGCGTGATAAATCGGATTGGAAGCAAGAGCTCCTGCACTCATGTTATCATACCACAAAGTTGGAACTCCAGCCAATAAAAGCTCAAGTTCTTGAAACAACGATTGAATCCATGGAACTTCTGAAGCAGTTGAGGCAAGTGCTTTGTATTCAGATTCAGTGCTTGAGTGTGCAACCACGTGCTGCTTCTTGGAAGACCAAGATATAAGATTATTACCTAAATAGATGCAATATCCTGTTGTGGATCTTCTGTCATCAGGGCAAGAGGCCCAGTCAGCGTCTGAATAACCATTAACACTCATTCTGTCATTTCTTTGGATCTATAACCCATGATTTATGCTTCCTTTAAGATATCTCAGTACTCTCTTCAGAGCTTGCCAGTGAGTAGAGGTTGGAAATTGCAGGAATTGGCTCAGCTTGTTGACGGTGAAGGTAATATCTGGTCTTGTGTGTGAAAGATATTGCAAAGCCCCAACTGCACTTCTGTAAACTGATGGTTCTGCCAGCATTTCACCATCAGTTTTGGAGATAGTTCTACCAGCAGGGATAGGTGTCGGGCAAGGTTTAACATTTTCGAGCTCAAATCTTTTAAGCAAATCAGTGATATATCTAGATTGAGTGAGATGAATCCCAGAGTTATGCCATACAACTTCAACCCCAAGAAAGTGATGCAATCTTCCCATATCTTTCAAGGTAAATTTTTCATTAAGTGAACTTATGAAGCTTTGTATCAGGTCTTTGTCATTGCCAGTGATGACAATATCATCCACGTAAATAAGTGCGAAGATTACCTGCTGTTCTGTCTTGAAATAAAACAACGATGTATCTGCTACAGATTGTTTGAACTTCCAGCCCAAGAATGTGACTTTCGCCTTATCATACCATGCCCTGGGAGCCTGTTTCAATCCATAGAGGGCCTTTTCGAGCTTGTATACATGGTTTGGCTTTGATTCATCAACAAAACCCTCAGGCTGATTCATATAGACAGTTTCTTCGAGTTCACCATTGAGGAAAGCGTTGTTTATATCTACCTGTCTGATGATCCATTCCTTGGAGATTGCTAAAGTTAGTATGATTCTCAGAGTAGATGGTTTGATCACAGGGCTAAAGGTCTCATAGTAGTTGACTCCAGGGGCTTGATGGAAGCCTTTTGCCACTAGCCTGGCCTTGTACCTTTGGACTGATCCATTAGCATTGCGTTTGATCCTAAAAACCCATTTGTTTCCTACTATGTTATAGGCAGGCAGTACATGTACAAGCTTCCAGGTTTTTGTCTTTGCCAAGGCATTTAATTCCTCTTCCATGGCTTGTTTCCAGTTTGCATTCATCATTGCTTCCTTTGCACACTTAGGTTCTGATAGATTTAGATTACTTTCAAATGACTTTACCAGATAGACTTTTGGCTTGAATATCTCCGATTTTCCTCTTGTGACCATTTGTTGTTGATTTTCAACTCTTGGTCTTTCTTGAACCTGATTACTTTGAAACTCATTATCTCCTGCTTCCTGAGTGTTTTGATCTCTCTCAGAGTCCTGCAGCACTTCAGCTGCTGGTTGAACAGATTCAGACTCATCACAACCTTCAACTCCAATTTTGTTTGCCTCACTATGACTATTAGGAAGATCATCTACTTGTTGATTGTTACCTGAGTCAGATGGAAAGTGATGTGGACCAGGGGCTGCTTCAGGCTGAGCTGTATCAATTTGACCACCAATGAATTTGTTTGGATCAGATGGCAAGTAGGAGTAGGGAACAATTATTTCAGATACTTCAGACTGTGATTGATTTTTGAATAAAGACTCAAAACGGAATTCAAGTTCATTGAAAATGACGTGTCTAGAAATATACAATCTGCCTGAAGAGTTTAGGCATTTGTAACCTTTGTGAGCATCACTGTAGCCTAGGAAGACACACTTTGTTGAATGAAAACCGAACTTATGTTTTTGGTATGGCCTTAAGCAAGGATAGCAAGAACATCCAAAGGTTTTAAGTGCATTGTAGTTTGGTTCTCTTTTGTAAAGGGTTTGAAAGGGAGATTTCTGTTTGAGAGTAGGAGTAGGTAGTCTATTTATGAGGTATGTTGCTGTTTGAAAGGAATCCCACCAATATTTTAGAAGTAAATGTGTTTGAGCCAATAATGTTAGACCTGTCTCAGTTATGTGCCTATGTTTTCTCTCTATTCGGCCATTTTGTGCTGAGGTATAAGGGCATGGATGCCTAAATTCTACTCCCTCTTGTGCTAAGTAGTTTGTGAAAGTTCTGAATTCTCCCCCCCAATCAGCCTGCAAGGCCTTTATATTGTGGTTTAGTTTGTTCTCAACAAGTTTTTTGAACTGGCAAAATACCTTTAGTGCTTCAGATTTCAATTTTAGAGGGTAGATCCAGGTAAACCTGCTGTAATCGTCTAGGAAAGTTATGTAGTATTTGAATCCTGAAGTTGATAAGACTGGAGCAGGTCCCCATATGTCAGTAAATACCAATTCTAAAGGTGTTTCATCATGTGATGAAGATAAAGGAAAATGAAGTAAATGAGATTTGCCAAGTTGACATTCATTGCAGAAGGATTTGATGGTATTTTCCTCAATTTTTAGGTTACAGATTTTAAAAACTTGATTCATCACTTGACTGGACGGATGACCAAGTCTTTTATGCCATACATTAACACTTGAAGAATCTAGGCTAGAACGAACAGGAAAACTAAGAGAGGACTCATGACTGATAGGACCAGATGAGGTGTTGCAGCAGAACTTATTTGGAAAGCTTGATTGATGATGAAGTTGCTTGATGTTTTGATGAGGGAATTCGAGTTGATACAGCCCATTCTTAAGTCTCCCTTGTAGCATCACTTCCTTCGTTGACAAGTCCTTAACAAAACAGCAAGAGGGGTAAAATTCCATGAAAGCATTATTGTCTGAGGTGAGTTGTGATACACTGATTAGGTTCTTCTTTATCTTAGGAACATGCAGCAATTTATTTAACACCAATGTTTTATTATTCAAGGCAGAAAAGCATGTTGTTCCGTGGTGTGAAATGTTTAACTTACTTCCATTTCCCATTACAACTTTCTCCTTACCAGTATACTGACTTGCAGAAGCAATATTTCCCTTCTCAGATGTGATGTCATTGCTGGCACCTGTGTCTGCGAACCAGGCAAGATCACTGACTGTGTTAGGGAAGGCTATGAGTACTGCAGGCGATGAATTGATCCTTTGATTTGGTAAAGTGCCAGAATATCTTTCATCATATCTAAAATGACAGATATTTGCCTTATGTCCTGTTTTCCCACAGACTTGGCAGATAGGTCTATCTCCTCCAAAAGTATTTGCTCATCTGCTTCTACCTCTCCTTCCACCTCCGTAGTGATTGAAATTAGTGAATCTTCCTCTTGCATTTGGCCTGTTAGACCTGAAATGATTGTAGCCAAAACCAGTTCTCTGTGAGATGTTGGCTGAAGTTTGGTCAAGACTTAGTCCTACCATTTCGTTCCTGATTGAATTAAGGTATTCCAGTCTACTTTCATAGGTCATCAAGGTGGATTGAAGCTCTCCCCAAGACATGTGATCTCTGCTGTTCAATTGAACAGCAATTGGCGTGTAGTCTTCATCTAATCCAGCTAAGACTTGAGTGATCAGATCTGTAAGGGTAATGATTTTCCCAGCAATCTCTAAATTATCAGAGAGTTGTTTCACCTTATTGAGATATTGATCTATACTCATATTTCCTTTTCTACATTTTTAAAGTTCACCAGTGAGAAATATTATCCTTGATCTATTTTGAACTCCATAGTTTTCTTCAATGGCAGTCCATAGTTCGCTGGAATTAACGGCACCCATCACTCTCATTGCTATGTCTGAAGTCATTGAGGAATAAAGCCATCCCATCAGCAGCTAGTCAGTCGACATCCATTTGTAAAATTCAGGATTCTTTTCCATCCAACACTGGTGCCTGCCTCACCAGTGATTTGGTTGCTAATAAACTCTTGAGGACACAACTTTGTCCCAAGAATTTAGCCTTCCAGATTGTGGCCTCTGATAATTGGTAGAATCATATTTTTTCATAGTAGATAATTGTTCTTGTCAAGCTTTACAGACACGATTTGAGTCAGGTTAACACCAAATGGTGAGAGATGATTGCTTCCAGCCATTGGTGTAGCAGTGCTGTTGGAAATGGAAGCTGGAGCTGTGGCTAGATTGGCATTTTGAGGTGTATAGCTGGCGTCTGCCATGATTAGCTCTGATACCAAGTTGAAATATGGATGAAAGGAGAAGATGATTTTGCTGAACCGTGTCTAACCTTCATTGATGTAATTGAATATATAATACATAGCTATTGATACAAGAAAGATCTAAAAAATATAGCTGTTAGGTTGTTCCTTAACTCAAGGTAAGTTGAAATGTGTTTAAAGGGAGAAGATAATTTGTTGAACCGATTTTTGATTGATTGAGATTATTGCACATAAATAATACATAGCTATTGATACAAGAAAGATCTAAAAAATATAGCTGTTAGGTTGTTCCTTAAATCAAGGATCATGTTGGAATCTTTGTACAACTAAATGGTTGTCCAACAACAGCAAAGCAAAACGGCAATGCAATCAATGATGGAATGCTGATTAGTATTGGTGAGCTGGAGTGATGATGTAGAGAGTGTGATGACTTTATATCAATTCTCAACAAGCATAGCATAGACTCATTTCATCTTCATGTCACACCACATGTTAAGCATATTCTCTATCATCATTTAGGTAACACATTTGATATAATTTGGACTATTGTTTCCATCTCTTTCATGGCTGTAGGATGCCGCCTAAATGGAATTCCAAAGGAAAGGACAAAGTTGCCTCTACATTCGGGACTGCAAGAACTCGGGACATTAAAGAGAGAATAAGAAGATTTTTGAATTAGGAGGTTACAACTCGATATATGGATATCATCAGCCATTGGTCATTATTGGTTGAGAGGTTGGTGAAACTTGAGGATTTCTCGAGATTTGAGATTGTGACTTTAGTGCACAATTGTGGATTGGAAAAAGTGGTGGAGAGACCACACCCCATTTATGAGGGACTCATTCGGGAATTCTTCACCAATTTTAATAGTGAAAAAGACACCTCGGGTTTAGAGCATCTATATTAGACATGAGTGATGGACAAATGGATTATTTTCTCACCCGAGGTCATACAGGACTACTATGAGCTGACTTGGGAGAATGTTGTGCAAATTCTCGAAAATTTCACTTGGAATGAGGTAGGGGAAATTTTATTTGGGTAGGAGAATGCCTGGCCATTATAGACTGCTAAGTGGCATAAGATTGAGCTTACGCCGTCCATAGCTATCTTGTGGTTATTCAAGTGCCACAACATCGAGCCTACCACACACCGAACCACATTCAATGATCCTAAGGCTGATTTCATTTACCACCTGGTGAGGGGACATAAGATTGATTTGGTGACCTTTATCTATGAGTAGATATACACACAAGGTACTTGGGGAGATCGTCACCGCACATTGATATTTTCGAGTCAAATTAGCGGGATTTGCAAGAGATCTAGTGTGACTATTTCATTTGGGAAACTACCTGAGAGGCCAATCACTTTCATTAAGCGCATTACTTTGGAGGCTCGGGATAGAGCTTGAGAGAGGCACATGAAAAATGTAGAGCGGGAGTGCTTCAGACAGCAACAACAGGCTGCATAGGGCCAAAGGGCCGATGATGTTAAGATGTCCCCAATTCTAGCACGATCGATAAATGTCGATACATAGCTGTTGAGACAGAAGTTCACTACCATGACCGACTCCAGCTGAGATATTCGGAGTCTACAGTAGGCTTTTGGAGCCATAGGAGCCGAGATCCATGCAGTGAGGCGTGATATAACTGCTTCTAGGAATTTTACCACTAATGCAAGTAGAGATTCACTAGCTACAAGAAGAGAGGTTGAGACCCTGAATGGGCAACTGGGTAGTTATGTAGGTCGAGTTGACGGGATCCAGTTGATAGTGGACGAGACTTAGGACATATTAGGCATCTTCGAGATTTAGGTTCACGATCAGTCTGTGATTATTTTAGGGTATACAGGGCCAGATTGATTAGGGCTTTGACATGATGAAAGGCCTATAGACTGGGCCTAGCAGTCCGAGCTGACGAGGCAGATTCTTGCATGGCTACCTATACCTCCCGTAGATGAAGCATCAGGATCTGGTACAATTCTACCATCTCCACCACCACTGCCTTGCTGATCAGAGGAGTATTCACGACCCCATTTTTTGTACTTATTTCTACTTTATCCTTAAATTCTTCATTTCACTAACTTATCATTTCTAAACACTGAGGACAATGTTATGTATAAGTTTGGGGAAGTGGCATAATTTATGACACTTTTGATATTCAATGATGCGTGAGCAAGTTTAACTACTTTTGAGTGATTTATCATTTTTTGTGTGATTGTTAATTACAAAAAATAAAAAAGCTAGAAAATCACAAAAAATTCATCTTAGTCTTTGGTTAATTCGTAGTCTTTGTTTATTGGAATAGGTGTGGACTAGGAGTAGCGGAAATGTTGCATGATAGGATTAACTAATATTTGTTTATGAGAAACTTGATATTATTTGTGCACGATACTCATGTTTTGCACATTGAGTTGGTGAATTGGTTCATTGCTTAGAGAATAGTGGAACATAGTGATTTAAACATGCAAAACCTCTCTTATATTTATCCATGATCCATATTGAGTTGTTAGAAGGGAACATTGAGATAAGTAAGGATTCTATACATGAAATTATCTTGTGTGGATTGTTTAAAGCCAATGAGACAAATATGAGGTAAAAGTCTTAAGTTAGGGGTTGGTTTTTGAGACTAAGTGTTTAAAAAGGGGCATAGTACCGATCTTTGTATGAATAAAACTTCTCTTAAAACCTTTATTATTCGAGCAAGTAAGGTTGTCAGGGTACTTAAAAACCTGATGTCCTAAAGTCATTTGACTTGGGAGTCATCGACCTAAAGTTTGCTATAGGGTTATATAGAAAGTAAGAGGGAGAGAAGTTAAAAAAAAATCATTTTTTTTCGAAACCATTATAACTTAGTGAATAAGCCTGCAATGGTTTAAAACCTGGTGCCCTAAAGTTAACTGATTTGAGATTTATTGGCTCAAAGCTTGATACATGGGTTATAAAGAAAGCAAATGGAAAGATGCTAAAAAAATTGAGATAAGGCACTACATGCGTTGATTAAACCCCAACACATTTAGTTAATGAAACTATACCTTTGATGCAAGGCAAGTAGCTTAGTTTTGTCTTAAAGGTTGAAGTGATCAAAAAAGGAAAAAAAATATAGGAGAGTCGCTATTTGTTGAAGTGTGAACTTGTAATGGTAAGATCTATGACCCCAGGAAAATTGAGTGAAAAAAATAAGTTTGGGGTTGTGTGTATCTCTTGTGTAAAGAAAGGAAATATTTGACTATTAAGGGTCGAGAATTAGACCAATCATGAGCTTGATATGTTTACATGATTTTACACACATGTCGAGTTCTGCATATAACAGGTGGAGATTGATTTAATTACGTCATGTTGAAGCTATTTGTTAGGTTTTAGTTGATTTTGTAATTGGCAAATTCTGTGAACAAAAGGACTTAAATTGATAGAGTGTAAAAGTTCAAGGAGTAATGTGCAATTTGTTTAAAAGTTAGTTAAATAGGTCGAAGGTTTCGAGTTTGAAACAAGGAGGAAAACAACGCGGATTTTCGCTAGACTGTCGCCAAGGGTTGGCTCGAGCTACAAAAGCAGAAACATTATCGCTAGACCGTCGCCCTCCCTTCGCTGTCGCTCGACTGTCGCTGGCTCCTCGCTCGAGCGACAGCTTTATACGGGAAATTTTTATTTCGCATTTTAAAGGTTTTTTTCTTGGCCCATATGTTTTCAGAAGTCATTCTGTATGAAATTCTAAGGTTGATTATTGAGAGAAAAAGTCTAGAGAGTGAATCCTCCACATTATTACTTTCAACCTTCATCTTGTATGAGATCTTCTATCAGATCCAAATGTAAATACCAAAAATCATACTTCCTACATCTGTCAGAGGTGCTGAAGATCGAGGAAGGCGACTAGAGTTCCAGTCTGTGAAGAACGAGTTGTTCTTCGTGATCCACAGGAGATAGGCGATTCTACCAAGCTAGGGGCTGCTGTAGGGTAGCGAAGTTCCAGGAGAGTGTTGGTTATTGCAACTGGAATTGGTGCAGGGGAGCACAGAATTCAGGAGAGCTGTCAGAATTGCAGTCAGGAGATCAGATAGTTCGTATCGTTGTCTAGTCTAGTAGACTGTAAGTACAAAATCATTTATAAGGCCTTGTTCTCTTCTCTAGA
>CAIGRT010060679.1:0-13476 GCA_903798405.1 Fraxinus platypoda | reverse complement strand
GTCGGGTCGGGTCGGGTCGGCTCACTTTCACATCTTCCAAACCGACAAAGCCCAATAAAAATCTGAAACCTTACTCATTCGAAGCAAGAGGCGTCATTTTCCAAATCGTTCTCGACTTCTCGCTGATTTCAAGCTGCCATCGATCTGAAAGACAGCCACTGTTCTTGCTCATTTCAAGCTGGTAACCTTCTTCTCGCTGATTTCAAGCTGCTTCTTATTTTTTTCGCCCCCAGATCTCATCGCAAAATCTTGAAAATTAAGAAACACCCCGACCCATAATTCAAGCTATCTTTCATTCACTAATCTTAGCTTCAGATCGGATTTTTCTTTTTTTTTTTTCAAGGTAATATTCGGTTTCTTTTTGCTAGATATAATGAGTTTTGGTTTGTAGAATTTAAGTTTGGTTTTCTATGTAATCGATTGAATCGGAGCTCAAGTCCTGAGGCTTCATCTATCGTGCTTTGCCCAGTCCTACATTCTCGCATCTCCCAACCCCCGCCTTTTACCGCATCTCCCCCAATTTACTCACTCTCATACACACACCCAGAGTGAACAGTGTACTGCAGATTTCAATTGAGGAGAAATGAGCGGTGCAATGAGAAATAGAGTGCAAAGAAAATTCAAGATGAGAGGCTACACGCTAAAAGTGGAAGCCCTCTCCGAAATACATTCATTTGTTAGTCGCTTTCCGGAAGCAGAGGACGAAGCCTTCGAACTCCTCCTCGACGAGCTCCACCACTCCTCCCGTAAAGTCTTGACTTTTTGAGTTATTTTTACCGAACATGATTTTTGAATTACTTTATATATTAACAAAATTTAATTTTTCTCAAACCGCTTGTTTGGAATTAATTTTGTGTTGCAGTGAAGTCTTCGATACTGGATAAGGAGTCGGTGCACCGAGTTGTGAGTCTTTTGCTGGAAGCCGAGGCTGCAGTGGAGGAGAGCCCAACAAGTAGTGATTATGGTTCAGCAGCTTCTGCTCTTCGGATAATTCATGCGTTTGATTTCCCCAAATTTCATTACGACCCTATCAAGAAGAATTTTCACGAGTATATGTTATTATTATTTTGTTTTTTGCTCTCATTTTAGTAATTTGTGAAAGTAGTATTTATGAGCGGATGCCTTTGCTATAATTTTGGGTTAAGGTACACAAGGGTGATGAGCTTACTGTTTGCTTGATTAAAAATTTGAACATTTGTTGTTTCAGTTAGTTTTTCCTTAATTAGTTTCTTAGAGTAAGAATTAGGTGAATAGAATATCCACACGCCAGATTGTACTGATGCCCTGAACCAACTTGGTGAAAAATGAAGTCTTGCTATTTTCCTAAAGGGAAATGTACGACAGTCTTATAGTTCTTGTGGCTTTTTTCACTTATATTTTTAATCAACACTGGAAGGAACTAAACTTGTCAATGGGTGTCATTAAAAGTTATTGATTTTTGGATGTATTAGTTCCATAAATAAAAGTCTGGTGAGACTAATGACTGTTATAATAATTTTGGAATTCTCTCTCTCTCTCTCTCTCTCTCTCTCTCTCTCTCTGTGTAGACATACAGGGAAGCTTCCAATTCACGGCGATGCATCCGCCAAAGCCACATTATACAGGGATAGGTTTCTCTTGTTGTTTCAGAGGCTTTCTCGTGACCCCCATTTTTCTAGGCCAGTTTTTGATACTGATATGTCTGATTACGGAAGCTGTCAGGTACCCCTCCTCTCTCACCTATATAAACGTAACTCTTATGCTATAGAGTGCTCATCTTCTAAAATTTTGTATATGATTTGGCAGATATCTACAATTCAATCTCTTGTTGGGCAAACAGGGAAAAGATGGGTGATGGGTTTGATATCTCAACTGGAGGATGGTCATTTCTACTTGGAAGACTTGACTGCAGCTGTGGAAATTGATTTATTCAATGCAATATCCTTTGCTATTTCGATTCATCATCTATTTTCTTCACCGAGTTTTGATACATACAGCTAGAATGAGTAACTGGGATTTAACATATTGCTGGCTATTAGGTTTCCCCAGAATCTATTCTGCTGACCATCTGAGAGATAAAATAATTCAAAGAAGTCCGCTCTTCCAAAACATACTATTTTTGTTTACTCTCTGCTCAATAATTGTGATGTATTTTTTCTGAAGACAGTAGTACTTACAAATTTGGGACTAAAAATAAACTCTTGTTCGTGAAAATAAGTTAATTCATATACTTTTATTATAATAGAGAATATTCACTCAGAATATCAAGTAAGGGTATGGATTTTGGGTGAATATAAACATACAGTCGCGGAACCCCAGTTAAACTTTATCCTCCACCTGTATGTCTTTACATTTCCCCCCTTTACTTTTATTTAGTTGAACAAGCTGTGAGGATTTCAACCACCCCATAATAGTCACTTCGTGGTGGGTATCCTAAAACAAACTGGTACAGTAACTCCTTGGTAGAGCTCCTAAACCTAACAGAAATAGTTCAGGGCTTGGAAGGAAAAAAGTTCCAGTTTGTAGTTTCCTCGAGCAGTGATGCCTCAAAAATACTTTTCATCTGCATATTATTCATAGTATGACAATCAGTGAAAACTTTGTTTTTAGATGTTAATAGAAAATTTATAAAGATGCACATTTTCTTTTACATGAAGCACAGAATAACAACAGGATTTTTTTCGGAAAACACAATAGTGCTAGCAGAAGGCGAGATGCTGTTAAATGGTATCTTCCAGGTCGGCGAATCTTTAATTTGTGATCTTTTTTTGATCAGTGATTTCCTTTGATACTTGTACATTACTCTCAGCTATTTTTTTGAACTAAATTAGCACCGTGATTTAGGAATTGTGATCCTTCTAATAAGGATTTTAATGTTGTTTGATTCTGGATACTGAAGTATGAAATGACCCAAGTCATTGAGGTTATTGTTGCCAGTCACTTACACCATATCCATTAAATTTCAACTGAAGACCTAATTTCATGGAAATAAAGTCGATAAGCTAGATGTAGTGGAGAGAAGGGTTAAAATGTTCTGTAACAGAAATTGGTTTCTTGATATTCAACATATGAAATGACCATGACTTGCTGAAATTAACTCAACTGTCAACGTTTGGACTCCCTTGGACTTCTTCCCCTTTTTTTTGCTAGTCATCAATTTAAAAAAAAACACTTCTAGTATTGATTCCTTGTTCAGACTACTAATTAATTTGTACCATAATGTTATGCAGGTAAAAACATGTGGATTTCCTCCGCTAGAGGACAGAGAAAAGTCAGTTGCATTGTTTTCTGGACTTGACTATTTTGGGAGTGGTTCCCTTACAAAAGAGGAGACTGTATCCTTCTATACCTGATAGAGAAAAAAGTTTTCAGTTCTTCACTTAAAGTGAATGAAGGTCAAATTTTCTTGACACTTTCAATAGCTTAGACTTGCAGAGCTAGAAACTGGGGCAGTAAAGGACATGTTTGTTGTTCTTTCTGATGTTTGGCTGGATAATGAGGAGGTAGGTGTTCCTTCTTTCCTTTAGATAATAATTTACTTGATTCATTGGCTTTCTTGTCTTGTGAACATCGATGTGTGATATTGTTGGTCTTTTATCTTAGAGAAGACTATAGGAAATCTCGAGACTGTCCTCAGTGGTTACGAGAATGAGGAAGTTGTTCCTTCTCTGTTTGTTTTCATGGGAAATTTCTGTTCTCATCCGTGTAACCTTTCCTTTAATGCTTACTCGAGTCTAAGGTGAGAAAAAGTCTCCTTTGTTTCTCATTGTCACTAATCTTAGTGGAGTGGGGGACACTAACAAATGATTGCTGTATGCAGATCGCAATTCGGGAAGCTGGGTCAGATGATTGCATCCCATCAACGTCTAAAAGAACTTAGTAAATTTCTTTTTATTCCTGGTCCGGATGATGTAGGTATGTTGAGTAGATCTTTGCAGGTTTCCCTTAAAAATTTCTTGCATATGCACTGCATATCAAAGAGGAAATTGTTTCTGTTCACTCAGGGCCTTCAACAGTTCTACCTAGATGTCCTCTTCCAAAATACATAACTGAGGAGCTTCAAAAATACATTCCAAATTCAATATTCTCAAGTAATCCATGCAGGTTTTTCTCTGTCCATAAAACTCGATTATTGCAAGTCTAGTTCTCTGAAGTGCATCCTGCATCATATGTGATGCTTGAATTCATGCTGTGTGAATTCTAGTGAATATCCTAGTCTTATGATATGAGGATGCACTCTTGGAACTAGCATTGTAGCTTGTAATATCAGTTAAATATCTGCCATCTGTAATTGTACTAATTTCTCTCCCGGTTTTCTTTTTCTACCCTGTGAACGTAAATACTTTTGAAACGGAAACCAGAATCAAGTTTTATAGCCAAGAAATCATATTTTTCCGTCAGGATATACTTTATAGAATGCGCAGGGCATGTCTAATGCCTCCATCTACAGAAGAAACAAGTGATCCATTTGAGCACGTGAGTCTGTTCTTCCACATTCATCATCTAGTATGTGATAGCTGTTATCATTGAATATTGAGCTCAAATTACCGCTTTTGTGTCTTTACTGCAGCTTGTTGCTACCATAACGCATCAAAGTCATCTCTGCCCTCTGCCTTTGAGTGTACAACCCATTATCTGGAACTATGATCACTGTCTTCACCTCTATCCAACTCCACATACGGTAGTGCTCATTTCTAAACTTATAATGAGGTCTGTTCAGTTTTTTCGTGATTTGTCAGTGAGAAAAATGGGGAAAAATAAAAGATTGCAAGTCCTCCAATATGTGAAATTTGAATTTCAAAATTTTGGTGGGTTATAATCAACACTAATTGAAGGTTATGGGTTTGGGTTTTGAGCTTCTCATACCAGTTTAGCATGTTTCTATCAGGAGCTTAATTTTATACTGGATGGATATCCATTTCATATCTTATTTCAGAATGTTACACTTTATTAAAGTTGTTGAGTCAATGAAGTTCTTGTTCAAGCCTTCCTTTTCTAAAAAAGTGCATATCAAGATCAAGAGGCTCCCTCTTCTAGCTTTGGTAATTTTTTAACAATGATCTGAAGGTCCAACCAAGTGGCAGTATGGTCTTCTCATTCCATACTCAAAACATATTCAATATAAAACATGCAAAGAAAGCTTTAAAATTTCGAGTTAATTTGAACTCAATGAGATATATGATATTGGAAAAACGTAGTCCTCACCAGCATTCTCTGTGATCAAACTGATTTATTATTTTATTGTACTACCAGCATTCTCTGTGATCAAACTAGATTTATTATTTTATTAATGATGTCGGAAATGTCTAAATTGGAATAACGCTGTTTCTCTGTCTTCCATGCAGATAGTGTTGGGGGATAGAAGTGAGCAGAAGGCATTCAAATACACAGGAATTACATGCTTTAATCCTGGTTCCTTCTCAAATGACTCTACTTTTGTGGCATATCGACCTTGCACTCGGGAAGTTGAATTATCAGCCTTGTAAGTACATAGAAATTACCAGTCTTGGGATATAAAGAACACTGAAACATCAACCTTGCTCTCGAGAACACTTCATTGTAGTAGTACTGACGAAGGTTAATAATTCATCATTATACAGAAGATTGTTAAATTATGCCACAGGAAAAAATCAGTTGCCATCCTTGTATCATCTAGTTATATTACAAGAGTATAATTTGCACTCGAAGTGTTATTTTCATTCCTTTATTCTTTCTACTCAGTTTTGATTGATCTAAAGGGCAATTAAGCAAAATTCTTAAGTGCAGCTTTGACTTAATCAGACTTTTTTTCCTTCTTCCTGAACTGTTTAATGAAGCGAAGGACTACACGTTATTCAAAATAAATAATAGAAACTGATTTTCTTGAATGACTTAACCTTGATGATGATGTCTAAATAGCACCTAAATTATTCCAAATGTGTTTTATTCTTTATTATCCTCATTGCTCTTAGACTATGGCCACACGGTTTAATTCTAGCATCCATTTTCTGTTAAGCATCATCATTTCATATATGACTGCTAATTCAAGTCGAAATCAAAATTCACTAGTACACTGCACCGCATTCTAACTTTGTGTGATAGAAAGTAGCTTAAAACTAGTGAGCTTGTATGTGCAAACACGCGTCTATGTATGTGCAAATATATGTGCGTTTAGCTTTTTGATTGGAAAACAAAAGTTTCTTTCTGTTAGTGGCTTTTTTTCTTGAGTGTGGTTGAATAATCAATCGTTATATTTCCTCCTTATTTTTGTGTGATGAGGGTAGATATTAATATTGCTCCTCCATCAGTGTCATCGATCATAAGATCTACCAAAGCCATACAGATTGAACTCTCAGATCTCACCAAACACTCAAGAGAGAAATCTATACAATCAGCCACTGTTTCAGGCCTGAATAATACACAAGATTCACAACTCAAGAAGAAGAAAAGTACAGACTCAACACGAAGGAGCCAAGGAGAGAGAATCGAAGAGTCGAGAAGATGAAAGTGATTCTTTCAAAATGTGGAGACGGTAATATCATCCGAGAATTAATCGCAGCCATCCATCTCATCCAACGGTCTCCATTGTTTCAAACTAGTACAATCCGGATGAAACACTTAGCTACCAATAAGTGGTTGACACTTAAGCAGCACAAGTCAAAAATAATCAACCAAGTCAATTGACAAAAATAGCACCAGTTTAATAGTGTTTTGAGAAACACGACTCTCACAGAAATATTAAGAGGGCAAAAAGAACATAAACATACCTGAGTAAAAAGGAGATTGATGAACAAAAACAGTCCCGAATTTAGGAAGTTAATCAGGAAAATATGGCGACTAAATAGCAAACTATAGTGGCCCTAATGGCTCGAAACTTTGAATTTATAGAACAAAGCACTATATCTGAAGTGACGGAAAAAGCCCTCTTGTGACGCTCTACAGTTATGTAAAACTGTATCATAGTCAAGGGTATATTTGGAAAATTAGGGAAGGAGAGTCCTTTGGAGAGAGAGATGATTTGTGGCTGAGAATTGTGTGCAGAGGAATTAGTGGCTCAGGAGTCTCTATCCAAAAATGAAATTACATTGGTTCGCGTGGATTTATGGTCCCACCAACATCATGTATTTCCTCGACACCTAATATTACTTTACTTTAATTTACTTTAACCTCGATTTGGTGGTCAGTTTTTGAAATAAAATAAAATAAAAATATTTTAAATTGTAAAGAAAATTTTTGAATTTAAGTGTAAAATATTTTATTTTGTGAATGTATAATTGAAAATGAGTATGTAAAAAACAAGAGTTTTGAAATAACTTAAAACAAACATGGGCTTAGTTTATTTAACATATTCATTTTCAACCACACATTTATAGAATTCACGTGTCACAAATTATTATTTGAAAAATGTTTGATGTACACCCTTGTGGGTGACAGCCCCGTCACATAGGGGGTGGGGCCAGCAATTTTAAAAATCGCGGACCCCACCCCCATGTGAGGGGGCTGTCATTCAGTATTATTCTTATTATTTACATATTTTATAGAAACTCACATCTTAAAATTGCTAAAAAGCCCTATAAATTGGCAAGAAGAGTCTAAAAAGAAAAGTAAGCCCCTCTTTAGTGGCCATTTTTTGAGAAAAATATTATTTTAAATAGTGATATTTTGGAGAGTGTGTGATTAAAATGTATGGAAAAATTTTGGATTTAAGTGTAAAATGTTTTATTTTATGAATATATGATTGAAAATGAGTATGTAGAAAAAAAAATTTTTAAAATGAGAGACAAACAGGGGCTAAAAGCATTTCATAATTTATTGAATAGTAACGTTGTATGCTTAAATCACTTTTTCCATGCGCAATAATTCCACGCTAGCAAGACTTGTCCTCTCGCCGGGAAGATTCATCCCTTGGATGGAAAATGGATTTGGCCGACAATGTTATGTTGCTTCAATACCTGCAATGAAGGGCGGGAATGAGTCCCTTGTCCCCCTCTTGCATGAGAATTAGTACCTCTGAGAAGAACAATTACAGAAAGAATTTGTACAAGTACTTACCAACGAGACTAATGAAATGGGAAAAAGTTACGAGTACAGGAAATTTTTGACAGAATTTCTATCAACGTTGACGTGGCAACAAATGATTGGACTTTTCTTTTCTCTTTTTATCTTCCAATCAATTTTTGTCATGTGTTGCCTGTCAACGTTTTCTGTACTTCTAGAATGATTGAATGAAATATTCACAAACGGCGAAGGCACATATGTCTCAAGATCTGGAGCCCTTGTGGGGACACTTTAGGGGTGGGTGGATGGATGGATTACAAAGTGTGTTGGTAAAATTCAGACCGTTGATTTCAAATTATTTAAAATTTTGTTTTTAAAATGATTGGTGTAGATGTTATTTTGTTAACCAACTTTGTAATATAACTTTGTATATGTAGCATAAGTCAAATGGTTAATATATGTTTGATGCATCGTGCCAAACATATATAAAAGAAGTAAACATGATTTAAATTTTTTTTAAAGAAAACTTGACTTTGTTTTCTTATAAATGAACGACCTCTCAAAAAATGTGGGGCTTCTAAAAGCATCCATGCAAACTTAGTTGGCATATTTTACACCTCCAATGGTGTTCTCAATCGATCTTGGAAAAATACGGATTCAAGTCAAAATGCCTCAACAGATTGCAACAATAGTTCAAAATTACTAAACATTAAAAAAAAAACAACTAAAAGGTTTTTCAATCCATTCACTAGATAACGTAAAGCCGAATAACGAAATCGTCAAACCACAAAATCGAATTGAAATCGTTGATTGGGATCCATGTGAACCCGTCTACAATTGATTTTGAACTGAACCAAATGGCTTTGACGTGGTTTGGTTTAAGTTTCAATTTTTCCAAAATGTTTGAAGTCATCAAATCGTTCACAAAAAAACTGAAAATAATTGGTTGACGTGGTAATTTGCATTAAGAATTGGTTGCAAAGTAACAAGTAATCTATTGTGATTCGTCAATATTTTGATGCCGTAGAAGTATTGGATGATTCAACAAAAGTTGTGGAATATATTATCATATTTTATCTTTTTATTCATTTTCTTTTATTAGTTGCTTATATCATTTTCATTCTTATCATCGACCCCCTATTAACTATGACATCTTGTCCTTAATAATGATTTTGTTCAAGTATATCGTTCGGCTGTTTTCGAACAGAGAAACAATATTTTCTCATACTTTGTCTAGGTGAGTTTTTTTATTTTTAGTTATTTAGAAGGGGGGGCAATTAAGTGTTTAATTACCTTTCATTATAATCTCTTTATAATTTAAAAGTCGAGTCAAACTTTAATTTTAATAACATGTATTGTAGGATCCACAACTACTACATATTTATCCATCACTTTATACGACTTATAATGAAATCCAAACAAGCACTCATAACTGATAATTTTTTGGACGAATCGGGATTTGAAGTGCAAATTAATAGCTTATCGAGAATAAGAATATGACCAAAAAAGTTAGCCCCTGTTTGAGCCACATTAAATTTTCATTTTCATTCTTCCATTCATTTTTAACCACACATTCTTCAACAAAATAATATTTTTCATCATATTAATAATTTTTCCTACTTTTTCAACCACACATTCTCCATCAATCTGCTATTTCAAAATACATTTTTCCAAAATAATGTGGTTCAAACACACGAAAAATTTAGTGTAATTAAAAAGTGGTGCAACAAAATAAAAATATAGTGTCGATATAGTTCTATTTTTTTTATTTTTTTTAAAAAGGAAACACGAAGATGTTGATTTGACCGTAAATAAGGAGATTATTATTTAACGAACTATTAATTCTATATCGATTTTAACTTTATATACGGTGATTTAACGGATTTATTTGGTCTTCTTACAGACTTAACATAATGGGTCAGATGTTCAAAATTGTTTCCATAATCGGTTTAAGTTCTTTTATTAATCGTATATGGAATTGTTTCCAAATTTGGTAAAAAACTTTTCCTAATTCGAAACCTCAGAACCTTTATATAATGCCATTGGGTTTTCATCTCGTTAAGGAAAAAAAGAAAACAGATTTTTTAATAAAAGCTCCGAATAATATGAAATTTTCTCTCTTCTTCTCGTTATGAAAGAAAAGAAATCTAATCTAGCTACAATGGAGCGGCCGATTAAAGTGCGAGAAGTATGGCAGTATAATTTGGGATACGAGTTCGATTTGATTCAAAGAGTTCTTCACCGGTTTTCATACGCGTCCATGGACACGGAATTTCCTGGAGTAATTTACCATCATCCAGAACTACATTATTCTCGTCTTTCTCCCATAGAAAGCTACTCGATCATGAAGAAGAACGTCGACGCTTTGAAACTAATTCAAGTCGGGCTCAGTTTATCTGATGAAAAAGGCAATCTGCCAGATTTTGGGACTGAATTTTGCTATGTATGGGAATTTAATTTCCAGGAATTTGACGTGGATGAAGATCTCCAAAACCCACAATCCATAGACTTGCTTAAGCGCCAAGGCATCGACTTTTCGAAGAACAAGCGAATGGGAATTCATTCCTTTCAGTTCGCAGTGCTTTTTATGACTTCTGGACTATCATTGGCTCCGACATGGGCGGACAGAAATCGAACATGGGTAACTTTTCACAGCACGTACGATTTCGGATTCTTGATAAAAATTTTGTCCCAGAGAGAACTTCCGGATAATCTGTCAGAATTCATGAGATTGGTCAGAATGTATTTTGGGGTGAAGGTGTTCGATATGAAGCAGATGATGGGATTTTGTGGGCTTTACGGCGGCCTTGAGCGAATGGCGAAGAGTTTGAACGTCGATAGAGTGGTCGGAGAAAGCCACCAGGCAGGGTCCGATAGCTTGCTCACTATGCAAGCTTTTATGGAGTTGAAGAAGATTTATTTTAGCGGTCCAGCAATGGAGTTCTTGAATGAATTTAATTACCTTTTACATGGATTAGCCAATGTTGTTGCTGTCTGAGGATTAATTTTCTTCATAGTACTTGATTTTTGTAAACAATCAAAATTAAAATCAGAATTTTAGTTCAGGTTCTTTCCATATGTTCTGTTTCTTTGAAGTTAGCTAAGAATGCAGAATTTAGTTAAAAGCTACATGGATTCGTTAATGCAATTATGCAACTATTTCTCTATTGACACTTGAAAAACATACATGAACAAACTTACGACAACTATTATGGATTAATTGCTTATGAATTTAAATAATTTCTGTTTCCAATTGTTCATTAATAAACAGGCATTTGTTTTCTAATTTAACGTTAATTTAACCTCCTATTACCATAAGTTCAGTTGTTACAGCTTATATGCTCATTTTCATTCTGAACTTTTTTATGATCGAATTTCCGAAGAATAATGTGTATAGATTATAGATTTTCGAGATTTTTTTTTTTTTTTTGTGCGTGTGTTAGTTTATATGAAATTTAAGTTTGGATCAATGGCGATGAATTAATAGATATGAAAATTCTTCTTCGAATCAATTGAAGAGATGCATACTACGTGTTTATGAAAATACAAATATCAATTGGAGAGATGCATAATAGGTATTTATGAAAATAACCAAGTCTTTGCATTAGAAAGTGACATGCCGTGCCACTTTTTAAATAAGGTCACACACTATTTTATTTGAATTTTTGTGATAGAACAATTTTACTTGATCTTATAGAAATGATTTAACTGATATTCAAATTTTACTTTCTACTTTTTTGAGTAGGATATGAATTAAGATTGTCCATTTGAAAGTAACATGTCATGTTACTTTTTAATTAAAAGGGCATGTAGTATCTAATATGACTATTTCATTGTGCATAGATATTACGACGGTATCAAAAAGTCATAGAATTGAACGTTTTGAAGACAAACAACTTTTAAACGTTACTTTAGGAGAAAAAAGACATGATGTAGTTACAGATTTTTGAAATTCATAATTCGATGAAACATGAGTTCAAAGACAACACACTATGAAGATTTGTTGTTGACGTTTATAAAAGCATATCAAGAGTTGTAGAAATCAGGAATGAAACAGGAAATGGAATCATTTTAGTTGTTACCACGAAACTGCTACAAAAAAAAGTTCAAAAATTTATGAAATTTGAGTGTTCGAAATTTTTTATTTTAGATCGTCTTTCTATAGAATAGAAAATGTGTAGAGACTTCTATACGTCATTTTACTTTTAAAATAAAATCACTAGCAATAATGTTACTCTTCAAATATAAAGTGGTTAAATATCACGTTATTTATATAGAAACTTAATCGTAAAACGTACAAAGGCAGTCGCTAAGTCAGCACCCGCAGATGTGGTGCGACCGCTCGTGCTGGCTCCCCCGGAATTTACAGGTTGGAAGCACCCGCCAGTCGTCGGTCGCCGTTGTTGCAGAGTCGCCAAAAAGGTTGAAGGAAGAAGAGTTTTGGCTTTTTAAAAACAAAAAATTGTGGGCATTTTTTTTCAAATTAAGCCCATATCCATAGGCCTCATATTGTGATTGCCACCTAAGTTCTAAACGATTGAGCATCCAGAGACAAACTAATCCCTACCGCTGCGCAAGCCTTCTGAGTTGTGACCTGCTGGCTGCGTCCATCGAGTCATCGATGCTGTGCCTCCACCCTTCCGCCGCTATGTAAGCCTCTTTTTTTTTTTTTTAAGTTCTTTCTGGATGCCATTTTCACTGTGGAATGATTTATAATTTATGACTGTAAGCCTGCTATGGAGGTTTATGATTTATGAAAATTAGGGAATTTGTGAATTTTTACGGATTGATTGGTGATTTACAGTTTTGCAGATTGGTGATTTGGGGTTTTTGATTTGTGATTTAGGGAAGCTCAATTTATAATTGGGTGGTTTCCCCAATTATTTGTTTTAAAAAATAATTGTTTGTGTTGTATTGATTAATGTATACGTACATATGAAAATAAACCCTTCATTAGCTAACTTTGAAAAATGGATGCCTTCTTAGCTTATATTCTTCCTCTTGTAGTCACCCCCCTCTCCCTCTCCCTCTACCTCTATCTCGTCTTTCGTAAACGATCTCGTTATTGCAGCGGTTAACAGTCAACGATCGTCCTAACTCACCAATATTCTTAGATCCGCCACTTCACAAAAGTTCAATGAGTTAAAATAGCCTTGCTAACCTACTTGTTTTTGCATCTCAATAATCACGTACAAAGCAAGTGTTATTTTCTCAGACGAAACTGGATAGTAGAGCAATTCCCAAATATGCTGCTAGGTGATATCTATCTCATACAAGATATGGCAATTTTGGAACAAAATGTAGCAAATACTTTACAAAAAGTGCACGTCACTCTTAGAACAAAAAGTAGCAAATATTATAGGGTAATTAGCACATAACGTCCCTATCTTTCATTGTTATTGTGTAAAACGTTTATACCTTTCATTTTTTTGGCATTTTCACCCTTATTTCCACATTTTATTCTGCAAAGGGTCATTTTTATTCATTTTCTCAATTTAAAATTATGAAATGACGAAAATA
>CAIGRT010060673.1:0-15860 GCA_903798405.1 Fraxinus platypoda | reverse complement strand
TTGCAAGCAACATGGTGTTAAGAGGCAGTTAACAGCAGCATACACTCCACAGCAAAATGGAGTGGCAGAACGCAAAAATCGGACAGTGATGAATATAGTGAGGAGCATGCTGTCTGAGAAGAAGATGCCGAAGAACTTTTGGCCCGAGGCTGTTAACTGGACAATTTATGTACTAAACAAGAGTCCCACATTAGCAGTAAAAGATGTCATACCACAGGAAGCATGGAGCGGGGTACAACCTACAGTGGAGCATTTTAGGGTCTTTGGATGCATCTCACATGTTCATATCCCGGATGCAAGGAGGACAAAGTTGGATAGTAAAAGTTTTGTGTGTGTTCTTTTAGGTGTCAGTGAAGAATCAAAGACATATCGACTATATGATCCTATATCAAAGAGGGTTATAGTAAGTTAAGATGTCATTTTTGAAGAGGAGAAGCAATGGGATTGGGATAAGAGTTTTGAAGAGCAAATCTTGGTGGACCTAGAATGGGGAGACGACGAGAGCTGTGCTGATTTGTTTGAAGATGATGTTGATAACAGTGAAGGAGGTAGCAATGAAGATATGGGAACATAGAATGTTGAGCCGAATTCAGTCTCTCCAAGCACATCAACAGAAGCTAATCCAAGCACATCAACAGAAGTTAATTTAAATGAAGGAGGAAGAATTCGACGAGCTCCAGCCTATTTGAATGATTATGTCACTGGTAAGGGGCTTTTAGAGGAGGAGATTGAGGTTAACATGGCTCAAATCATGTCTGCAGATCCATGAAGAGGCTGAGAAGAGTTCTAAATGGAGGCTGGCAATGGATGCTGAGATGAAGGCAATTGAGAAGAATGAGACATGGAAACTAACTGAGTTGCCTGCAGGTGCCAAGAAAATTGGGGTAAAGTGGATTTACAAGACAAAATTCAATGAACTTGGATAGGTGGACAAATTCAAAACGAGGTTGGTGGCTAAAGGTTATTCACAGCAACAAGGAGTGGACTACACTGAAGTGTATGCTCCAGTGGCAAGGATGGATACAGTTCGCATGATCATTGCTTTGGAAGCTCAAAGAGGATGGAAGATTTTTCAACTCGATGTAAAGTTCGGCTTCCTTCATGGAGAATTAAGTGAAGATGTCTATGTAGAGCAGCCGATGGGGTATGTGCAGAAAGAGCATGAGCACAAAGTGTATAAACTGTAGAAGGCCTTGTACGGACTAAAGCAAGCTCCTCGAGCTTGGTTTAGTAGGATTGAAGTACACTTTCTCAATGAAGGATTTCAGAGATGTCATAGTGAACAAACCTTGTTCATTAAAACTAGCAGTGGAGGCAAGATCCTTATTATGAGTGTTTATGTGGATGACTTGATATATATACTGGTGATGATATAGTTATGATGGGTGAATTTAAAGAGTCTATGTTGAGAGAATTTGACATGTCTGATTTGGGGTGTATGAGGTTCTTTCTAGGTATAGAAGTCTTGCAACATGCTGATGGTATATATATCTGTCAAAGAAAGTATGCACTTGATGTTTTGAAACGATTTGGTATGGAGGATAGCAATGCTGTGTGTAGTTCCATTGTACTAGGTTCTAAGTTACATAGTGATGAAGGAGTCGTCAAAGTTGACGAGACATATTTTAAGCAAATAGTGGGAAGCCTCATGTACCTCACCACCACTAGACCTGATATGATGTTCCCCATGAGTTTAATTAGTCGTTACATGTCTAAGCCTACAGAGCTACATTTGCAAGCTTCTAAAAGAGCTCTCAGGTACTTGAAAGGGACAGTGAACTATGGGATACTCTACAAGAAGGGTGGAGCTGAAGAGCTTTTTGCATTCACTGACAGTGATTACACCGGAGATGTTGAGGACAGGAGAAGCACCTCTGGATATGTATTTTTGATGAATTCAGGAGCTGTATCTTGGTCTTCAAGGAAGCAACCATTGGTCACATTATCAACCACTGAGGCTGAATTTGTGGCAGCTGCAGCTTGTGCTTGTCAAGTTGTTTGGATGAGGAGAATACTTGAGAAGTTGGGGCGTCTGCAGGAAGGTAGCACTACAATAATGTGTGACAGCAGCTCAGCTATTAAACTCTCCAAAAATCCGGTTATGCATGGCAGAAGCAAACACATAGATGTGCGATTCCATTTTTTCGAGATTTGGTTAAAGATGGAGTTATTGAGCTGGTCTTTTGCGGCACAAAGGATCAACTAGCTGATGTGATGACTAAGCCTCTGAAGTTGGAAGATTTTCTAAGATTGTGAGAGTTGATGGGAATGTGTGAAGTGTCTGATAAACTAAGTACTTGAAAGTGCTTAGTTTAAGGGAGGGAATGATAAGTTATTGCTTGTTTTAAGTATTTTAGTTGCAGTAGGTTAGGTTGTTAGAATAAATCCCTAACCATTAGGGTGTTAGTTGCTTAGTTTGACCATTTCTTTGTTAATTGTACCACGATGCTTTAGTTGTACATTAGTGGACTGCTATTTCTCATTTTCTATTAGGACACTTTGTAAAGGCTATTTAAGCCGAGTTCAGCTGTTGAATAAGATAAGTCATTCCCAAGTTCTTTAGTGTTCTTGATCTGCAGTTCCTCTTGTGTGTGATCAATAATTCCTTACATGGTGTGGATGTAATTGTGAATTGGGGAATGGGAAAAAGAATAAATTAGGGTTTGTTGTGGGGGATATGATAGACTTGATTTTTGAAAGAAAAAATCTCACACCTGATTTTTGAAAGGCTGATTGGTGTATTAACCCTATCTTTGAAACCTATTGTGCAGAACCTCTCACCTTTTGCAATTGACAAAAAACATTCTTGTATGAAGCTTGGAGTGTTTTTCCCCTCATCATTCATTTTTTCAATAAAAAAAGTTGTAGATTGGCCTTCAAATTCTTCATACTGAAGAATATTATTAGAATTATTATGGTTTTTCGCTCTTCAATTTTCCTAGTGATTGCACTTGTTGTACTTCAAATCATGAGAGTTTCTCCTCTGGCCATTTTCATCGTGCCAACTTGCCTTTTGATTCTCATACTTTGCACACAAATGTGCTTTGAGGATTTCCTCCATTTCCTGCACTGTCTTCGTGTAGTGTGCACTCTTTTCTATTGGCGATGGTGTCTGACAGAAGAGACACTCGCATGAACTCTTACCGGTGTTCCTTCCATTTTATTTTTGGATTAGCATCACTACTAGCCAGATTATACTGGACTTTTTTGTTTCAACCTCCAACACTTTTATTTCTTCCGGAACTGCATCCATTTGGCTCATCCTTTCAGATCTCAAGGATTTCTTACTGACAACGGATAATTTCGTGGTTTACTTTGCTCAAGTTTCTTATAGACATTGTCAATTTATTGACGATAGAAATCGGTTCAACAAACTCCTCTCACCTAGCCAAGATTTCTACCTCCTAAATTCACTAGTTTTGATATTCAAACCAGAGAAAGATGAGAAATGACTATTTGAGAGTGAAATATTTAAATTTGCATGGCTTTTCTTCTCTTAGACGGAAGTATTTATATATTTTCCTCAAGGCTGTGGGGCAATGGGTCATTAGGAAACATAACGGATGACAACCTCTTATTGTCTAGCTTGTAACTGATTCTGTTCTATTATCATGTTTTATTCATTAGTTTAGTGTCTTGCATTTATTGGCTTTGGAGTCACTTTTTAAACACTTGCCCAAGTACACCTCGGTAGCAGTTTTATTAAACCTGGATGGGGGAATGGCTTGCATAGCGTATGCGAGCCGTTTATGTTCTTGCCCCCCTCTCCTTACTTATGGTTCGTCGGATATGAACTTGCGGAATTGATTCTTTGATTAACATCCAGTTTATAAAAGAAAGATTGTTGACAAAATTTATCATTCTAATATTGACTGTAACATTGTCCCGTAGGACTAAAGTTTCTTTTTTCTTTTCCTCTCAGCATCTCCAATACATTTTTGTCCATCTCAATGTCAAAAATTGGTGTCAGAGTTCTCGACCAAACCCCATAAATACTGGTTTCAAACCGAGCCTTATTGTCAGTTCACAATTCCTTGAATTAGCGTCTTTACTTTATTGCTTCCTTCATGTTTCTTTTGACGGTGGTATTTCCACCTTCAGTTTAGTTTTTTTTTTCTTTTAACCTTACTTGGTATTCACTTGGAATCAACGAGGATTATTCACATTTTCGTCTTGATTCACGTTGCCTCACTTAGTTTCTTTAGATGCACATATGTATCAACATTCAACATCTCCTCTGAAAACAGAGAGTAATTTTTTTATAAGAATAAGGAGGTATATTCTTGCACATGAATAAATAACCATGGTAATTGAGATGTGGAGGAGCATTCATTTCTCTCAAAGTACGATTCTTCTGCGTATGATGTAACATATATTTTTTACATAACTTCAGGGGCGGAGCTACTAAGGACTTGGTTGGGGCTATTACCTATCATTTACATAACTTTTGTTTTCAAAGCACAGTCCAAATAAGGATAAGTACTCTAGCATAGCAGCTTCAGCCCCAAGCTGAACAAGTCGGGAGAAGGCGAAAAAGAAGACAAATCAGGTGGAGACACAGAATTTTGTGTTCATTTCATTCAGAAATCCTGAGGTTTGAAAAGATTCTTTGACTCCCTTTTCTTTTCTTTTTTCTTTGTATAACTCACAATGTTAGCATTGGGTGGCCGAAATTCAATGCCTTCTACAATGAGGCCGGACTTCAAATCTTGTTTATGCTCCCATACTCGAGCCTCCACCACACTGTTATCTTCTTGATCAGTATAGAAGTCTCCAATTTCTACCTCCAACCACTTGTCGGGTCTCATTGCAGTATTCCCATTTCTATATTTTCCTGGTATGAGGTGCAAAACACTAGCTTGCTTGTGAGCTTCGCCATCTTTAATTTTATCAAAACTGATAATTGCATTTACTAACGAGGGACTACCGTTGTAAGAATTCGCAAATCCATATACAAGATAAGCTGCATAGCGAGTCTTTGGGGACAGCATATTTGCATCTATTTGTCCTCGAATATCAAACCTCAAAACTTGATTAAGCTCTGCCACCGTTAAGAATCTGCACATAATATTATTAATATGCAATTTCAAATGAATTCAGTTCCTTTTTCTATAAAGAATATATAGGTAAAGGACCTGGAGTTTTCGTGAGATGTCCACTTCCAGAATTCAGGGATTTCACCCCATAAAATTTTGAGTTTTCTTGCTCCAATCATAGCACATTTCTTCCCAGTTGTTTTATCAATATGAAAGCTCTGCATTCGTCAATGGTCAAATAATTAATCCTTTTATTTTGGTTAAGTCCACGAATAACAGCAGAATATAGAAATTTATAAAAATTTGTGACGTTACCATTTTGCCTCCATCAAGGAAAATTGGAGAGTCACAGAGACTCAAGTAGAGGTCTTTCATGGTTGCATAGGCCGCAGGATCCGCAGGATCCACAGATCTGGAGATGATGTCCTCATAATCAGATAGAAGCAATCTCTCCCAATCCGTTTCATTTACTGTATCAGAAGAAGATCCAAGTTGAATATTCTGATTGTCACGAATTGGAGTACCGGGATCCGATATGATACTAGAGCTGAAACTTGGATCCCTGGAATGAGCTAAAGCAAGTTCCCGGTCATGTTCTCTCCGCAGCACGGCGTCCACAAGTCTTTCCCAATTGTCATAGTTATTAGACATCGAGCTATATCTCTTTTAACAAAAATCTTGCAAGATACAAAATCTCAAAATACGAGAATCCCGCTTGAACTATTGAAACTTTAACATGGGATCTACACAACAGATTTTAAATGGGATTGCTGATTGAAAGATACACTGTTTATAAAGACTGAGGTCTTGGTCTACGGCAGTATATGGTATGGAATGCATAGAGGATACAGGAGAAGTGCATTTAAGTTTATATTCAGATATCTTGGTATGTGATCCATAATCGAGAAACATGGTCCACACAGTCTGATTTCATCCAACAAGTTTGTCAAAATTTACGTGTCAAGAAACTACTTATTCCAAGAAATCAAACAGAAAATTTCTGGGAAACCCTTTCTTTGGAAATTTCTTGGATATTTATAAAAAATCTCAAACGATCAAATAAGAGAATTCAGCTTGAGTTACTGAATCTCAAACACGGAAGCTACAGAAAAGATCTGAAATGGGTTGATGATTGGATCATACACCCTTCGTTGTGTGATTTGATTTTATGCATTCAGTCTTGGTCAACTCAGTGTATGATCTGGAATACACGTTGTTATGAATTTGTAAAGTCAAGGGTTGGTAGCTAGTAGTAGTGTAAACGGTGGTTGAAGATTAAATTTTTATATATTTGAAGTGTTTATTTAATAAGGTTAATTTCACAGATGGTCACTGAAGTTTGCACTAAATATCATCTTGGTCATTGAAGTTTAATTTGTTTTGAACTCATCACTGAACGTTTAAAATAAATATCCCATCCAGATCACTTATTCAGTTTGACATCTATTTTTAAACTCCAAATCCTACTTGTTCGTGTGCGAACACATCAAACTGTTAGGATTTTCAATTAATGTTAAATAAGTCAGCGACGAGTCCAAAATAGATAAAAATTCGATAGCCAAGGTGACACTAAGTTCAAGTTTCAATTACACCGTTTTCCTTGCAAGGGGATATATACTAAGGTTTCTACTTTTTGTTTTTCGTGAATGATTGATAAGTGCATTTTGTGCACTTATTTATGTCATATTATTTGAATTTTATATCATTAAATTAATAATTTGACTCGTTTGAAGCAATTGGAAAGGGAACAAGGATAAATTGGCCATTGGATGGAAGTTTGGGATCAAATTCTGCACTTTGGAAATTGAAGGACTTGAACTAAATTAAAAAAGACATTGGTTGCGCTGTTCACTGGACTCAAGGATTGAATTGCATTATTTTAAAAGAATTGAGGACTTTGAGAAAAATAATGTATTCTTGGAAATGGAGTGAAATCCAATCAATTTGTTGGCAATTAAAGCACTACACGAGACACGGAATTGGTGGGTACAAATACACGCACAGACACGGAATGAAAAGGAAGACAACCAAGAGAAAAAGAAAAAAGAAAAATGCNTAAAGCACTACACGAGACACGGAATTGGTGGGTACAAATACACGCACAGACACGGAATGAAAAGGAAGACAACCAAGAGAAAAAGAAAAAAGAAAAATGCGATCCGCGCCGGTGACAGCAGGGATGACCGCACACTCACAGTCGAGGCGTGGGTTCCACGTGAATAAAATAATCCCGACCCCCCATGTGTGTGTGCGGTCATCCCCACGATCACCCACGTGAGCACTGTAGCACGGCTCAAAAAAAAAAAAAACATATATACGGAGAACGGCAGAAACCGACAGAAAAACACAGGAGATGAAAGGCAAAAGACGGCAGCTTCAATTTGAAAAATTAATGACACTCCGTCAATTTCTCGATGATATCGTTTCACTTTTATTTATTTAATTCTGACATTATGCTAACTATATTATTTTTGTGCTAGGTTTTCGATGAACTTTGTATTATGTAACTTTAATTTTTGAATCTTATTTATTTTTGACATTCAATACACGTTTTTAATAATTGAATGATTGACATAGATTTATTTTTCTCTACAATTATATGCACGATAATTGTATGAGTTTTGTGTTTTGTTTTACATTCGAAAGATTGAAAATAAGTTAGACATTGTGTCAATTATCGTAGAGTCCGATAGTGAATAGAAATATACTGTTATGCTTTACGTGATTTTTAAGTATTCATAAATTTTTAATGCATTTTTATATGTTCGCATCCGTCATAGAAATATGGTCGGATCATATGTAATGATATGTTTAATTCTATTCAAGAGAGATTGTTAAACATATTGGAAATATTGATCTTCATAATTGAATCATGTTGTCAAAATCATAAGGTTTGGAGTTAAAGGGGATTGATATAAGGAGATTTAGGATCATAGTAAGCTTTTCATCACTATAATTTTATGAACTTGTATTTATTTATAATCTTGCATCTATTTTAGTTAAGTTAGGTCTTACATTCATAAGTAGATTATCTAATTTACAGGAAAAACCACGAATTTCAATTGTTTCGGTTAGGGCTAAGTTAATTTGAATTTGAACGAGTACAATCGTTGTGTGGAGGATACTTAAACTCAAAATCCATTTTACTACTTATTAACGAACTGTGCACTTGCTGTATTTCAAGCGAAACAAATATTTTCTTGACAATGATTGTTATAATATTGGATCATATTTTTGTAAATGATAAGATATCAGAAAGTCTGGAGCCAGTTCCGGTTACGATATAATATTGCTTCAAGTAAATTTGTCCTGCCAAGAATCTTGGTCATGTCTGGAACCTTTACACAGAAGCCAAAGCTCCAGGTAATATTCACTCTGTACTACCATTGTTTGTGTTTTGGTTGCTCGGAATCGAGTGGAATACTTGATTGCAAATCTATATGGTGCCGGTCATCTTAAGGAAGCTAGTAAAAATGCAAGGAACCATAGCAGATTACACTTGTGTGTGCTGGCGAAAATCTCAGGAAGGGTGGATGAAACTGGATGGGACATTAAAAGGAGATAAACAGTTGCTAAAGGGGGAGTCCTTAGAAATTCAAAAGGAGATGTGAGTTGGGCCCTTTATGATTTCATTGTTGAATATTCCATTGTAGTAGTTGATCTGAGGGCTCTCTCAATTGGACTAAGATTGTACCTACAGATGGGATATAGTAAAGTTTTGGCACAAATTAATTCCAATGAAGCAGTTGTTTGTTAAAGAATACTGGAAGGGTCCTTGAAAGTTCAATATTTGATATAAGATATTCATCGGTATGGTAAGATGATGGAAGTTCAAATTTCTCATATACGAAGAGAAGGTAACAAGGTGGCTGATTGGATAGCAAATATTGGTTAAAAGAGAAATACTTCAGGATCATGCCTCCAGAAGAGGGCTTGCCGCGAATTGTCAAAGGACATAATAGAACAGAGAAATTAGGCTTTCCGTCAATCAGATTAGTGGCTTGAAGGAGGAGTTCAAGACATGGTGCAAATGGATGTTGCTGATGCAGGTTGCTTTGATGTTTTGAAGGCCTTTGTTTACTTATGTATTCTTTAAGGTATTAAGAAGTTTATAGATGACAGGGTAAATGATTCGTACCCGACCCCCTGCTCTATTTTCTTAGCCCCTGTTTGGCCCCCATTATTTGGCATTTTTTGGGGGTTGAAAATTTTTAGAATAGTGATTGATGGGAGATGTGTGTTTGAAAAGTTTTAGATTTGTGTGTAATATTATTTTATTGGGAGAATGTGTGATTGAAATGAAGAAAAAGAAAAAAAATATTGTAATGTAATAGAATTTAATGGGGGCCAAACAGGGGCTTAGAGGTAAGGCAAAATCCCCCTCGTCCGAGTGTACGAGTTTGTTTACATATATAAATTGGTAGAGATTCCAAAGTCTCACGCTTATGTGTAAGAGGGGCCTCGTGTTAAAGCGTGGAGCCTAATTATTACCGATCATAATTATTGCCATTTCGCAGAGGAAGTTGTATTTGATATAGAGAAACTTAAGCAGCTTGATATAGCTCATTCGAGAGAGCAAAGTGCAAGCTCCATATCGAGGCCCAGTTCTCCAGTTCATGAGTAGAATCTTCCAACTTGAAGGTTTTAGTTCTTCCAATATAGTAAATATTAAGTTGTAGATCCTAAATATTGCCAAAAAAAGATTTTAAGGACTGTTTAGGAATTTGTTTTCTTGTAAAATCATGTTAAGGAATTGGAGTCCTTGTTGTTAGCCTATAAAAGCGAACCGCTGTGTGAACCTAATTATTGCAAAGTTAAGCCTAATACACGGGTAAAATGTGCATAGTCCTCGAACATGGCTGGATGAATACTAGCAAATGGGTGCGAAAAACGGTTATAAAGAGGCCATTGAAGAGCTGCCACCTATCTTCCTTCTCCTAATTACCAGAATACCTCTAGGCTTGACGAGAAATTTATAAATACTCCCCTCATTCGAAGAAAGAAAGGGATGCAATTCAATTAGTACTCTCTCAAATAGCTATTTATTCCTCTTTATCTAGTTCAGCATCAAAACTAGGAAAGGAAAGGCCCTAGTAAGGTGACGGGATTTGTTGATTATACTTTTATTGTCATTCAATTGCAATTCGTTTGTAATACAAAATTAGATCCAGTGTAATTGTTTGTAAGCATTATTCAATAGAAATCATTTGATCGTATTTGTATCGTCAACAAATTGGCACCGTTCGTAAAAACTTGGTCAAAGTAAACCACGAATATCCATTGCAAAATTTGTAGTTAGCTATACCGAAGATTATGAGTCAGGCTGAGGAAAAACTAGTAGAGACAAAAGCTTCAGAAGTGGAAATTGAAGAAGGTAGTGATTGTCCGATCTACAATGATGTTAATCCTAAACAATTGGCAGTGATGCTAATCCTAAAAGACAGAGAGAAGAAATTCCACAAGAAGCACAAACTGGTTTTCTCTCTTGCTCATCGCCGTTGCTTGAGAAAGAAAATGTCCACTACCGAAACCATACAAGAGATATCAGAGAGCTTGAAGTTGTTAACGGCCGAGCATGCCTTGTTACGAGCAAAAATAGAAAATATGAATGCAGGTAAACCTGAGGATTCTAATCATGCTAACAGTGTGTTTCATGATGATAATAACATTATTCAGGCATCACAAACTTGTGAAATTGAACCAGGAAGGCAGCACAGGTGGCGATGAAAGAGTAAGCCTATAAAGACACGCCAGCGAGATCTTACGAGTTGGACGATGATAATGAACATCTACCTTTCTCTAAGGAGATTATGGAGGAACTTATTCTAGATAATTTCATTTGACCCATCATGGATAAATATAGTGGTGAAGGAGATCCGATGTAACACTTGAGTGAATTATATGACAAGAGATGCGTTTGAAAAAAATCCAGTGCTGCACTTAAGTGTCAAGGTTTCCATCTGGCTTTGGATGTGTTCACCAAGAGATGGTACAGTAAACTCCCGTTATGATCAATTCGAAGTTGGCCTCAACTGAAACAAACTTTTCTAGGAGCATTTGCGGGCAGTAGACTAGGACAGGCCCGGTAACAAGACTTAATGATATGAGGCAAGAAGAATTGAGTCCCTAAAGAGTTATTTCTCTCGATTTGGTGTAGAATTAATCGCTTGTGAAACACTATCTGATGAAAAGGCCAGGGACGCCTTATAGTATGGCCTATTGATAGAGATTCCTTTCTAAAGGGACGTTCATAATGAAAATCCAACCTCGTACCATCAGTTAGTGAATCTGATACAAACAGATATCCAAATAGAGAAAACGATTGAAAATCTGAAAAAGGTAAAACAAATGCGAGCTGCCTTAGGAAAGACTTCGGCATGTGCCCATAAGTTGCCAAAACACCAGTACTCGTGGATCAGCGAACGTAAAAGCAAAGTACATGTGATCTCTACTGTACCTTCACAAGCTTGTGGCAAACTTCCTCCATCTCCAGATATCCAAAAGGTAAAATACTGTATGATTCATTGTATCATAGACCATAACATGGAGGAATGTTTTGAAGAACTCAGGATGGCGAAGTAGCGAAGCCATCAAAGTGGAATGCTTAATGGACCAGATAATTGAAAGCTTCCTTATTCCAGCTATAGAGGAAGAGATCACGAATGAAAATTGAATTATACAGATCCTTCGCGAATCCCAACAATTGATCTGCACTATCGAGCCCCAGTTAGAAAAATACACATTATTATTGAATGCCCTTACGTTGGCAAGGAAACAACAAGCGCAAAAGAATTATGTGTGAGCTATAAAGAAGCAAACTCTGGAAAGTTTCTTGATCAAAGGTAATCCCTAGCCCATTTCTCTTCCAATTACTTTCGCTAACGATGATGAACATGGAATCATATATCTCTACTACGATGCTTTGGTAGTGCGAGCCTTAATTGCTCGTAACGGCCTTAGCCGAATGTTGGTAGACAATGGTAGCTCCGTAAATATATTGTTTGGAAGTGGATTTAATTAAATACAGGAGGATCATCCCTGGACACCTGTAGCCGAACCCCTTTATGGTTTTACCGAAGATGCTTTGATCCCTAGTGGACAAATTACAGTGGCCATTAAAATAGATGAGAAGCCAACTATATTCTACGGATACATGGACTTCCTGATTATAGATAGTAGGTCAGTATATCATATGATCCTGGGAAGGTTTGCTTTGAAGCAATTGAAAGATGTAATATTTATCCATCACCTATGTATGAAATTTGAAACCTATAAAGGGATAGCAATGGTAAAGGGTAATCAGATAGCTACGCTTGAATGCTACCTCGGCGCTTTAAGGAAGGCTGTTCCAAGAGCTCCGCTGGTCAATACCATCTTGATCATGGAGAGAATTTGCTTGAAAAATCTTTGACAGGAAAGCAAACATCTAAAGCTGTGATGGATGGGCTGAAAAACCTATTTGCTAGTATAGATAATCCTGCTAATACTGAAGGAAGCATAGTTAATGTACTAATCAAGCCGAAGCTGGCCCTAAAAGATAGTCACAGTGGCACCAAGGAGAAAGAAGATAAATGCAAGGTTTCTTCTACCTACTATAAAATTTGGAATAAAGGCAAGGATAGCCTGTTCGATTTTCCAGTAGGGAAGGCCAGGTTCTATCTACCTACGGTGAAAGTCATAATAGAGGTGAGGATAATCATGTCGATGACAACCAATGAGAAGGCTATAATATGCCAGTTAAGGAGACTAAGCTATAGGACGAGACTCTATCCGTCGATGGGGCTAAGCTAAAATTGTGTAAAGATGAGAGCTACTCTGGCATATGGAAGCTAGATTGAACTCCATCTGGCTGAAAACACAATTAAGAGTTGTAAATTATGGGTTGTGATGCCATTCTTGTCAATTGCATCTACACCATTTGGGTAGTGATGAAACGGGCTTGGCCCAATTGCTAGAAATATTTTCAACCATTAAAACATTGCCTAATAACTCAAGGAAATCGGCCCAAAACCCAGTCCAATCTATCGCCACGTGTGCTGCTCTGGTCCCTTGATTTCATGGCTGATCTATGGTGAATGGGATGTGTATATATGGAAGATGGATGGTCACTTGAGCCCTTAACTTTTCATTTTGTTTCTGCTTAGTGCGTCTGAAGCTTCTGGGGTTTTCTTCGTGTTGTTTCTTCTCTTGATTCTCTTTTTCAATACTTAGTGTAGAGATTAAAACTTCTGGTTTTAATCATCAATCTTTGTGGTTGTGGTCTTTGTGATTCTTCGATTGAGACTTTAGCTAGATAGATTGGCTGTGTAATCTTGAACTATTGAGTAGCTATGTTGTGCGATTTCTTTAGGGTTTGTAGGTGTCTTTGTGGTTGTTTGCTTGTATAGAAGGGTACAATGAGTTTTGTATTCTGAACCCAAATAATAATCGAATCCTCTTAATGTTGGTGTTTGGTTTCTTCTTTGTGAATCTTGGTTACTGCTTTCGTTTGTACAAGTGGTATCAGAGCCTTCTTGGTGGCTCTCTGGTTCTTCGATTGGTGGTGCAAGATGTGAAAATCAATTTCACAACCTGTTCTTCACTAATCTCATTTTACAGTGAAAACCTTAGATTTCGATTTAGCTACTAATCGTGGTTTCTGTTCGTGTTTTTTTTAAGGCACTGGTTCTTGGTGAACAAGCTTAGAGATTGAGCTAGGAGCTGGTGGTCTTACTGAATCCCTAAAATTTTCTTGGTACTGGTTCTTCAAACCAGCTTGGTGACAATTCCTATCCCCTTTTATTATCCTGTTATTTGATCTTGCATATTGAGACTCCCCCTTGTTTTCCTTGTTAAGTCTTCTTATTCTCTGGTGATTAAGAATTGAGCTTTGACCTGGGGTCGTGAACCTCATCGAATCTTGGTGAATTCTAACATCAGAGATTGGAGGAATTTTCATATTAATCTGTTTAATATACAGCAGCTAAAATTTGTGAATTACTGTGATTATAAATTGGTTTAATTTCTCTGTTGATTTTGTGTTTCACACTAAAGTTATTATTATGGTTATATTCACTGTTAATTCTTCACGTCATTTTTTCACTGTCTTATTGGCCTGTTGATTTGAGAGATATTTCTTTTCTATTTTTTGTGTCACATTCAGGTTTATGTGATATTCTATAGATTTTGAAATATCTATTTTCTGCTTTTATGTTAAACTATGACCTTAAATACCTTTTTTGTGTTGGTTAAAAACTTCAAATGACACCTACAACATTTGAACTTGGAGTTTTTAATGGAAAATGAGATTTTTCCATTTGGCAGCAAAAAATGAAATAAAAATGAAAGGGGTCTTAGTTCAATAGAAAGTCTGTAAAGCTATAACTAGTGAATTTCCTGCTACTATGACTAATGATCAAAAACTTGAATATGATGAACTTGCTTATACCTCCATAATTCTTCATTTGTCTGATCAAGTGTTGAGAAAAATTGAAAAACTTGATAATGCTAAGGCTTTGTGGGACTGCCTAATAAACTCTTCCTTCTAAAAAGGTTCTTTAGCTTTAAGATTGATGTTGAAAGATTTAGATGATAATCTCGATACTTTTAATAAATTAGTTCAATTATGGTAGAGATACCTTAACTCCTGACATAGTTCTTTAAGAAGTAAAGAATTAGAGCTTAAGGTTGATAGGATTGGGAAGGAATTTGAGAGTCATCAGGGGAATAATAGTTCTACGAAGAAGGGGAAATGAAAGTTTAAACCAAAGTCTAGGAGTGGAAATACAAAGTGCTATGGGTGTGGAACGACATGACACTTCATAAAAGACTGTTATAAGAAGAAGAATGAACAGATCATATTTGGTGTTATTTATTCATTTGTTGCTTTTAATTGGTAAATTCCACATTTAGATCTAAAATATTTGGCTAATTTAAACTTTCACCCCGTATGATAACCGTTTGATAAAGTGAGAAGAGAAATAAAGAACAAGAAAAATGCAAAAATGTTGATTTATTCGACAAACACCAGAATATTTAGTCTATAATTCTTTAATTCGTAAAGACAAATACCGACTAAGATTTAGAGAAATTGGCACGTGTCATCCTTGACCTTTTCAAAAAGTAGAGGAAATGTCTATTTTCACCTTTATATTTGAGCGCAAATCATCCCCAACGGCCCAACCTCTACAATTTGGTTCAATTCATCATTTTGGATATATTTCGTCCAATTTTTCTTGAAATACACATGTGCACTTCACGCAATTTTTAAGTGACATTTGCGTGATTTAAAATAGGAGAGTCGCAAAGGCCCAAATTTTTTTGAGTAATCATATTTATAGTCAATGACTTAGTCCTATATATCAACTTCTTGTTTGATACATTAACTTATTATTTGAAGTAATAGGATTACATGAAATTAATGGTTCAAATTAAAAGTTGCCACAAAGCCGATGATTACTGCAGTCTGGGGCGGATCCAGGGGGACACTTTTGAGTTTTTTTTTTTTTTAATAAAGTCATGTTTGGGATTGATTGAAATCTAAATTTTAATCTAAATCAAACTTAACAATTAATTTTAATAACATATTTCATGGAATCTATAAATACACAACTTTTATCAAAATTTACTAAAAATTTGATTTTAATCTCCACAAACAGTACAAAATCACAATAAATTTTAATTTTTTCTCTTTTTCTCTCGCCTTTTAACAAAATCTTTACTTTCCATCAAACAAGGGCGAAATATTGCATTCTTAATACCATTTCGAAGTGTTCACGATCTAGTTTTCTACGTCGTGAATGACGTACGAAACGATCAATCGTAACAAATGCTACGACTTGTCAA
>CAIGRT010060573.1:0-14806 GCA_903798405.1 Fraxinus platypoda | reverse complement strand
TTTGTTGTGATTAGCAAATTATTTATTCTGCTATATCTTATCTATTTTTCGGTAAATTATTATCTACACTGTAAATTGCATATACGGTATTGGTCGCATATATGGTACGTGCAAATCCGGTGTGTGCAAATCCGGTATTTCTGTTGGTAGTATATACGGTATGTTAGTTGTATATTCGGTGTGTTATTTGCATATACGATATGTTAGTTGTCTATCCGGTATGTGTTGTAAATCCGGTATTTGTTAAACCGGTATTCGTTTACAATTATTTTTTCTAACAAGAAATTGTCGACCTGAAAGGAGAGCTCTTCATGCTCTGCCTTCAACGCTCCGCTCGTAAGGAGTTCAAGTCCAGCGATTTTCAATGAATGTGCAAAACGGTACTCTCTCCGACTGTTTACTGACTTCTTTTGCAATTTTTAGTTTTATGCCAGGTTTGGTACAGAAGACTAGATAGCAGGGATAATGTTTGAATTTGATGTCCTCAGGGTTTTAATTGATTGTGAGATTGGGAATTGAGAAGTGTAAGTGTATAAAAATATTTTGCAATCATGTTACATGTACATCATTTTTTACGTCTTCTTTTACATCGTGCAACGTGACAATGCATCATTCGATAATTTAAGAAAAGCTGATTTCCCGCCCATTACATTTTGAAAACATTAAGGATTAAGAATAAAAGCTATCTCAGTCAAAAGGCAAACACAATTCAGATGTTAATATATGCAGCTTCAAAATCTTGAATGAAGCTGTGTACAGTTTTATTCTTACATTGAGGATGGCATCCTCAATGTTTTCAAAATGTGGTGGGCAGTTAAAAAAAAAAACTGTCCAATGATGTATTGTCACGTGGCACAATGTAAAAGAAGAAGTCAAAAATGATATACATATAGCATGATTGTTTTTTTAATGGCAGATTGATAGTGTGATTGAGTAATTAAAAATTGAGCCAACAATGAAGAAAGATCGAAATGATTTCAACTTTCATATAGATGTTGGAATGGATTTCTGGTGCTTTTGGCACTCTGTCATTTCTCCTTTTCCCTTGATTGGCCTGCATTACATCTATAGTTGTGAATTCTGATTGCTTCTACATAAGGTGCTTGATGTTCTTGAGTTTGTTGATGTGCTTCTAAATTTTGTTGCTCATTCTATCTACTCTCTTTATCTGTACAGAAGTTGACGGGTATAGTGTTCTCGTATAATCTTCTAGTAGCAAATGGTTCTTCAATCTATATTCTCATAACTATGTTAAGCAGCTGCAATATCGTATATAGACTCAAAACACTACTTCCAATGTTGGATACTATCGTTGAACTATCTCGTCTAAAAGCTTAAGTTGGTAGAAAAGACAAAACTACTTTGTTGTCAATGCTCCCTCAGGCATTGTCCGGATTCCATTTTATCCTCCGAAGTCTGACACGTGGGCATTTCTCATAAATGGGCAGTGGTGAACTTGATCTCAGAATCTTAACGTACCATATTGAACCACCTCGTTTATAAGTTTAACAGTAAGAGAGAAGACAAATCTAGCTTCTTATTTTTTGTTCTCAACACTGATTAGTATTCTAGGTTAAGTACATCAATGAACACCAGTGTGTTTCCCTGTACAAGGACATGAACTGGACGTAAATTGGTAACGATAGCAGGTTCAACGAGTAACTTTTTTTTCGTTAGGATCAGTTGACTAAAAAATTTATGTGGAGTTTTTAGCTGTACCAACTTGCTATACAAGGTTCAAACGTCACCTTGTTGCCTCTAGAAATTCCACATATGTGAAGGCTTCTTGTGTATGCCTGAAGGTATTACGTGTTCATATATGGAGCAACACAAAACACTATCAAATACTGCAGTAATTTTAGGTTGTGTTTAATGCCATGAAGACTTCTTAAGAAGGGCTTTGTTCTTCTGAATTTTTTTTATCGATAAAGACTCCCCGTAGAGCGGGGATGGTGATAATTTGACTGGATTAGATCTGAATTTCATTGTGTGTTGTTCGAACCACGTCCAAGTTCTAATATATTATAAGTCAATCAGTGCAGCCTCTACTGCTCTCATGTCTTTACCTTTTGGAAGACTGTTGTCAAGTTGCGAAAGGTTTACATTTGAATAATTGAATAGCTTCTTTGGTTCACTTCACTAGAGGAATCATTGGATTTAGAGTTGGTTTTACTAATTCATCTCTTCTTAACTTGAAGATCCCTTCCCAACTAGCCACCTCTTGTGTTGCTTCCATTATGAACAAGATATTTCTTCATGTTATGTTAAGCTCTTCTTTTTTCTTTCTTGTTTACCCGTTTTCAATTTGACTTTGTAACAAATGCTCTCTAATTTGAAAACAGATTGCTCACAGCTAAGAGGGAGAGAGAGTTGGAGGAAGGAATTAACAAGAGGTTGTCAAAAAAGCTTGACTGGAAATGGAAGAAATTACAAGAAGAGGCAGCAGCAGAAGCCTAGGAATCAACATGAGTTTCACTAGACCTACTCTTTCTTTTGGAATAATGTTATCTAGCACCAGTTTAGATGTTCACGTTTGATAGGTTCAATTAAATAAATCATGTGACATTATATTTAAGTGAATCTATCATTTAATGTCGTGCAGTTGTCAGCTAAACTGGTGCTAGACAGTGGTGGTACTAAATAGTATTATTCTTTCTTTTGAGAAAATTTACGCACCTCTTATTTTATCACCTATTCTCTTCAGGTTTTCAATACTACGAGTAACGCCTTTAATTGTGGCTCGAGTTGTTTCAAACTGATCTGTATGTAATTTAGCATGCTTGTCGCATTGTTGAGGACTATGTACGCATTAATTTGTCATGAGAATATGAATACAAGTAAAATTCAAAGAAAGCCAATTATAAATTTAAAACTTTCTGGTAATTAATATTGAAATATAGCTACAAATGATTTATCATTACAAGTCTCAGGTCAAGAATACTGTAATTCAAGAAAGTTACATTACATCAAATGCACACGGAAATATCACCGATTTCAAAATTGCACGTTGCAAGATGTTCCATTATCGTATTTGCACACGAGGAAAAAGGTCCGACTATTACAATGTAACTGAGGAAAAGAAACAGGCAAAAGCACAAGAACACGATGGGTTGCTGAGTTATGGGATAAGTCATGCTTCGTTGATCAGGCAACCTAGTACTGGAAATTGATAAACTTGTTTGGATTCTCTCTGTTACCTTATCGTCCTCCAGACAACTCAATAGCACTTTGATCTTGAATTGAATTTTCTCCCCATTCGAATCTTCTCTGCAATCTCTCGTACTCGTGCCTCTGTGTCACTTCCGTGTGTTGCCACTCTTCCCACCTCTCTGCAAGCCCTTCTCCTTCAAGCATCCGGACAACAACCGACATTGCTGGGCGATCTTCTGGTGATGATTGAGTACAGAGCAATGCAACCTGAATCATCATCTCGACTTCTTGGATGATGTAGTTTCCATTTAGGTTGCGATCTATGATAGAATCCAGACTTTTCTCCCTTTGCAGTTTCTTAACCTTCAAGGCAATGTACAGGGATCAATTGAGGAATAAACCGGTCATATCCCAAAAAAGAAAGAAATGTGCGACATATTGGTGCAACTTGGAAAGTGTAGAGATAATTGCTTTATCTTAACTAGTTTTGCAAGTCCTCATACCTAACCTCCCATTAAAACTAAATAACACAACAACCCATGACTCACCTAACTCCCAAGGCAATGATAAAGGAATAAGAAATCTGAAAATGAACAAAGAACACAGATTTAAAGTGGTTCACCCGCAATGTGGGAGCTAAGTCCACTTGCTGCTGCAGATTTTTTACTACAATGAAGAATGAGATTACAAGGTTTCCTCATCTCACAATGAGTCATTTATATCATATGAAACCAGGTCGATCCACGAGTGAATAAATGAACTATATAATTAGGCTCCACACAATCCAACAACCAGAACAGAATCAACAGCCACTACTGTCAGCACCATTTTCACTTCCACCATAAGTTGCCACCACCACAATGTAAACCATACAAAAATAGATAGACCAAACATTCATGACCTAGATCCCTCCACCACCATAGCCACGTGCATAAAGTCAGTCAGAAACTGCAATTTATCCCTCCTAACCTTACCAAAGGCACAGCTGGTCAATGAGGGAACCCATTGATCACCACCTATATGTTCAGGTGAACTTTGACGTAAGTGTGCTAAACTGTTTGTGCAGGTACTTGCATTAAAACGTGTACATAAGTAGAAAGATAGATTACTCATAAAAGCATGTAGTAGAAATAAAGAAACAAACATGAACATTGACTTGCATAGAAAATTAAGAAAAGACATGCAAAATAACATATGATTGCTATCTTACATGGTCAAGCAGCAAAACATCATCTTCTTCTTCCAAGCGTGAGAAGTCTATGGCCCGCTGGCCTGTTACAAGCTCTAAAAGCATGATCCCATAGCCAAAAACATCCGTCTTTTCTGATGATTTTCCGGTCGACAAGTATTCAGGAGCAATGTGACCCATCGTACCACGAACTTGAGTTGTAACGTTAGTCGTTCTCACGTCAACTAACTTTGCCAAGCCAAAATCACCGACAACTGCTTCAAAATCTTCATCCAGCAGGACATTAGCAGCTTTAACATCCCGGTGAATAATTTTAGGATTACAATGCTCATGAAGATACTCCAATCCACGTGCTGTGCCCAATGCCACATGTTTTCTAGTAGACCAATCGAGAACAGGCTCCCCAGGTTTGAGCTCTGTATCATAATTCAGAATAACTGTTAAGAAAATTGGAAGTGCATGCCAAAATCAATCTACTGTAATTTCTACATTAAAATATCATCTCAAAAAATTGTGGTGAACAAATTAGAAAGCTCAACCTGCACCAGTCTTGTGCAGTTAATTTTTGGGGATGAAGATTACCAGAAACAGCCTATTTTTTACAATCCTATACATTTTGATTTTGTGAAATCCTTGATCTACAATTTTAGAGTCTGTTTGTCTACCATTATTGGGTTGAAAATGGTGTAATGAATAGTATTTTTTGGAGAATGTGTGGTTGAAATTTAAAGTAATTTTATTTGTTTATGTGTAGAATATTTTATTGGGTGAATATGTGGTGAAGATTGTTTACTGTAGAAAACAATTTTTTGGATAATGGTAGACAAACAGGGGCTTAATCACACTCAAGTTAAACCTTAAGCATATGAAAACAATGAGAGACTTCTTGCTCAGTGTAAAAGGTTACGAAAGCATGTCAAAGTAATTTGCTCTCCTGCATTTTTCTTTTATATTAAGCCGCTGTTTGGCCACCATTTTCTAAAAATCATTTTCCTCAAACTCATTTTCAACTAAACATTTCATGAGTCCCACAACTTTTATTAATTTTTCAACCAAACATTTCATCAACTTTTATTAAAGGGGCTTTTAAGAAAAATAAAAACAATTTATTATAACGTAGTTCACGATATAGATATCATTTAAAATTTACAAAAGACATGGCCTTTTTTATATGAGCCATATTCTGGTCAAAGAAAGAAGACAGATTTTCAAATATGTATATCCCCTAAATGGTAAATCAGTCATTAACAAAATATATATCAACTTTCACAGAAATAAATTATAGGATTGCAACTGCAATGATGGATTATTAATGTAATTGTTGAACCACTTTATCTAAAATCTTAATATGTTAGATAGAGTCAAATGCATATCTTTTAAATATTATCATCAACATGTCCCCTTACATGTAGGCGAGATTTATTTTTCCAATCAAAGTTTTAACATGTACACAATCATTAAAATGGGTGGCAGCAAAACTTGAACTCAAGACATTTATGTGCTGAACCACTTGATCTAAAAGCTTAAGTTTTTAGATAGAGCCAAAATATACATCATTTAAATATTATCCAGTAATAAAAAATACCTCGTAGACGAGAGGCAACACTTAAATTTTGCATAAAGGGATAAACCAGAAGGCGTTCTGTCGGCGTAGTGCAAAATCCAATCAATCGTAAAAGATTTTTGTGAACAGCCACGCTTATCATCTCAACTTCACGCTGGAATGCTATATCGCCACCAGGACTCTCGAAATCAGTCAAACGTTTAACAGCAATTTTCGTGTTATCTCCAAGCATTCCTTTATAAACCTTCCCAAAACCTCCCTGTCCAAGAACATTCTTTTCATTGAAGTGGTCTGTAGCGAGCTGCAACTCTCTCCATGCAAATCTTTTCAATTGCCCAAATTCAATTCTCTGGTCAACTTCACCTGTGCATGCAAAAAGAAAAATAACAAAGAAGTAACAGATCAAATGTATTTCGAATTTTGAATTTTCAACAAATAAAAAATATTTCCAAACTCCAGTAGAGAACTGGTGTGGGCTGCTCATAGATTTTTAAGATACGAAAATCGAGCACACAAACAAAACTAATGAAATATTTATACACCATGTATAGATCATAATTTGAGTGCCTAATTATGATACATAGGAATTATGATATCTTTCTGTAACTCAATTTAAAAAATTGTCATGACAGATTACTGTGGAAATACAACACCCAGTTCAAGAGACAAAACTGGGAACAAGTACTTGGCAGATATCCTGGTACTTGTATTTGTTGGAACCACTTTGTCTAAAGGCTTCAGACTATATTTATTTTATCATCAGAGGCTTACCACGTGCAAAATTTCATAAATGGGTACCTAACAGTGAATCTCACATGGGAACTTTGCTTGCTTCAATACCATGTTAAACTCCTCATCTAAAAACTTAAGTTGTTCGAAAGGGCACACATTTATTTATTCAAATCGTCAACATTATTTAGTAATATCACAATAAGCAACACAAACCTGCAACATCTACAAAAACTTCACGCCTGTAGCCTCCGTGCCTACCCTTCCACATGCAGAACAGGAAAAAGCCCCCAAGAATAAGAATACCTATGAGCGCACCAACAACCCCAGCAATCACGCCAGTCTTTGATTTATGTGATTTATCTGCGAAGATAGCAATCTATTACTTTATGTATATATTTTTTTATCTTTATATCTTATTTGAAACACTCGTTCAATCTTCTTGAGGTTTCATTTTCAAGAAGAAACGTGTATATTCACTTGTGCAGCTCCTTTATTCAGCCCCCCTGATGTTTTACAACCTAGAGAAGCAGTAGCGTTTCACAAGGTGCATATATGATGCATATTTTTCAGAACGTATGCTTCTACATTTACCTCCAACATCAGATTCACAACGGTGGGCAGAATTGATACCACAGTTCAAGTGGTTCCCTGTAAAACTGAAATAAGCAACTTAAGTTAAACTGTTTTTGATCTACAAAATTGAGTGGAAAGGAGCAAAGGTGATGACAATCAATTAATATCACAAGAAGCAGTAACACCCATCCCCGTGTACGTGCGTGCACACACATACATTTGTGTGTTTATATATATACATTATATATAACACACACACACGGAGAGAGAGAGAGAGAGAGTTCATACTTGTATCTGGAAACCTGAAATAATTGCTCAGGTATTTGGCCACTCAGATCATTTGAAGCAAGCTGACTGCAAAAAAAGTTTTATCAGTGCCATATAAAACTGAATAGGTAAACGTGGACAAGTTTATTGCTTAACGTTAAAAATTTCATTTGACGGGTGATAAGGCTCTGAAATTCGACAAGTAAAAACGTTTACGTTGCCATAATATACTATACTACAAGACACTTACATGCTAACCAAGTTTGGAAGATTTGACAGTGATTCAGGAATTGATCCTGTAAGATTGTTTTGACTTATAATCCTGCTTGCATGAACAAACATCTTACTTCTGATAAGATTAAAATTTGGAAGATGCTTATGAAATTCTTACAGTATGCTTACAAGTAAGTGAGATTCTTCAGGTTGCCAAGGGAATTTGGTATTTCTCCAGTTAAAAGGTTATTTTCCAGATCCAACATCGTCAAATTTGTCAAATTTCCAAACTCCTCAGGTATCTTACCAGTTATACCATTTCCTTGCAATGATCTGCAGTAAACATCCGTATCAACTAATTGATTGTAGGCAATTCAGTGAAGACATCTCGAGTGGATGATGACAAAAAGTATTTCTACTTTATGTTTGCTAACATATATTCTTTTGAAAATAGACATTTCTTCCAAAAATAGAGTTCTTGAAAAAACAATCACTGTTTTCTTAAAAAAATTGTTTTAAGGAAAAAAGATATAGCGAATCCCAGGATAAGTGCCACCACAGAATCCCCTTATAAAACCTTGTTTGCATTACAATCAACACCTGAAACTTAACATTGGAGTACTTGTTGATGATGAACTTCATATATCAAGACAAACTTTAATCTCTAGGATTACCAAAAAGACGAACTCATAAGTACATCATAATGAGTCATAGCTCATTAATGTCAAACTTCCCGACTTAACAACCCCCCCCCTCTCTGTGGCTATGGAAATATTTAGGCTTCATAGTATCTGGTTTGGAATATTAAATTCATTTAGGCGGATGAGTTCCCTAAATGTCCTAGATTCGGATAGCCAGATAAGTCACCAAGGATCTCACATATATAATGAAACGATCAATTCTTATGCAGCAAAACTCTAAGAGTACAGTAGTGTATTTTTATTTTTTGTTGGTAAGTCATCTATGGTGGATTTGCAAGCGAAAGTTAATCCAAAAAATATTAGAATAAACATGCAGAGGCCAAAAGAATTGGTTTGTGAGAAATTGTTATCAATGAAATAAAGATGTCATAACAAAATGACTCTATGAATTAGTAAGAAAATATACTGCTCGCTATCTTAATAGATAATGATAATAGGAGCATAATATTATAAATAGAGAAAAAAATTCAACATAGCACCCAAAAATGAAGACCTACACAGATGTTTATTACTCCCATCAAAGATAAACAAACATATTAATTTCTAAAAACACAGAGAGAAATTGCGTCAGGCAAATTATGGTAACCAAAACTAGAATATTTACACAAACAACAAACTGTATTGCTTCAACTTCCTACACATACAGTGACTGTAGGGTCGTCAAAACCCCTAATCTTGGAGACAAGGTTCCGGAGAATCCCATATTAGTCAGTGACCTGCAAAAAGATACATGATCATGCATCACATCTTACTTAAAAAAAAAAAAGAATAAGAAGAAGAAGATCATGCACCAGCTATAAAGCTGGAAGTGACGCAAGGGACAAAACGTTTTCTGAATGCAGCAACTTCTGACATTCAGGAAATGGTATTTAAGCATACAAGTATTCAGGAGGAAAATTTCTTATCATGAAGTTTCTTACAAGGTGACAACTTTGCTATTACTGTCACAGATAACTTTGGACCAAGTGCATGGATTGACTAGATTCTGATTCCAATCAATGAGCTGAAAAGCATTTAGTGAACCCTTCAAAGCATATAATGCATCTCCTGAAACAGGTGCCAAGAATATGAATTATCCACTAAAGTAATTTCGCCAAACCCACACATTCAACTTTGAAATAAGAGGTCTAAAATTCTATATATTATACCGTAAAAAATAAGAAACCAACACGGCAAAACAGAAAAATGTGAAGCCAGAATGAAAAACCGAAATGTCTTCCATTTCTGCAGACAAGGAGAGAGGAGAAAGGTATGTAGAAAATTGCCTCGTGAAACCTTTCCTCTCATTCACTCGATATACAACTATTACTTCCATCAGTAGTTCCCAACCTATTATAATAAAGTCAAAAGGACACAACAGGCCAGCCCAATATGTTCTACTTTCTTCTACTGATATGAGAACTCATAATGGCAGAAAGAAAAAATGAAGCGAGATATAAAAATGAGTGTATATTCTACAGCAGTTGGATGACTTATACAGTGACAATTAGCATAATACCTTGGGCATCAGGTGAGACGAAAGAATACAAAAATGTCAGTGATATAACAGCAATCAGCAGGTCCATCTTCATTAATGCCATAGCAACTGATGTAGATCAAGTCAGAATCTGCTTCCAGTCATAACTTCATACATTGCCCTTTTTACATGTATAAGCATCCAGCCTCTGTCAAGTATTCAAACAATGCATTAAAAGCATTAGAAGTTTTATTTAGCCACAAAAGCTCAATATGTGATACTACCCTAAAAAGGCAAGTAAGCATTGATATCAAGTATAAAATGATGGGGTGGGGAAAAGGATGATGGATAGAAGATTGATTGTTAAGCAAGACCTGCATTTGTGAAAATCAGTTAAGTTATAGGTCATTGCTTTGCCAGGTAGAGATAATCTATAATTATTGATTTCTTAAGAGGGAAAGCTTCTAGGATCAAAACCAATTGAAAGCCAAATAAAGCTGAAAGAATCCCCATTTAATTGCACAAGACCCCATGGGTAATAATGTGTTATGGACTAAGCCTTAATCCCTACTTACACGAGCAATAAATAAAAAACAAGCAAAGCTAACGTGTGTACAGTGATTACTGGCTCTGTTAAGAGAGAAACCCCGTATAAATGTATTAACTAGCATATATGGACTTGGGTTACTCCTCTTATTCCTTTTTAAGATAGAACCTCAAGACCCAATACGATAAATAAGCTCAAACAAACAATTTGATCAGTTTAGAGCTCAAAGAAGTATTCGGCTTCCGAGATTGGTGTGATCAAATGAGTCACCATCTTGCAAGGAACATATTAAGGGAAAATTTTACATCGATTAAGTATACAAATATTTACCAATATTTAAGGGTCTGAGCTACTTTTTTTTATTAATCTTTTAAATGTAACCTAAAGTCTTAATATGGTATTAAAGTCCACTACGCTCAATGAGCAATTCAATCTGTCTACATCTCAAAACGAGATGTCGAATTCCAAAACTGATTTTCTCAAATGAGCCACTGCTTAAAGGCTTGAAATACTCCTCTTAATAAGGTTGATCTTGTAAAATTGAACCTCAAGATCCAATAAGTTCGCCCTCGATGTGAGAGGTACTTCAATCTGCCAGTTGCAGTTTTTAACTATAATAAAGGAAAGGAGTACGAGTCTTTTCACATTTGCTGCACACCAAAAATTGCCCCCAAGAAAAATCCTTTATATGCCACAAATATTAAGGTGAATCAATACATGTATAATGCATGGCATAGCCAAGATACCCTAAAAAATCGCCACACGAACAATATTGTAAGGGAGTTGTTCTCAGAGTGAGTTCCACCGAGGAATTCTACGGTACTCCATGCCTTTATAGTCTGTACCTTTAAATCTATGTTCAACTTGAATGAGACATTATTGTTATATCTCGCTATCGAGGCTCCTAGTGGAAAACATGCCGCAGTCCAAGTGGAGACATTGAGTAGATCTAACAAAGTCAACAAAAACTCAATTGGTCAAGAATAAAGAAGTCAAAGAAAGAGTTGATCTCATTGTTCCGAGTCTCTTATGCGGCTGAAGCCCTGTCTCTATACGAAGCTCTCTTGGCCGAAACACCATCCCCATCCGAAGCTCTCTCTAGCCGAAGCGCTTGCTGGATTTTAAGGGATCAGCAGACAATCTCCAGGAATGATTAATGTGACGTTTATATTAATGAATGTCAAGAGTGTCGCCTAGGATGTAGGGAGGCTGACCCGTTGTCAATGTATTAAATGTATGGAAGACGGAGTGATGAAGCTTCGACCAGAGAGATGAGGTCACGTGGTTCTGATCAAACGGCTACTAAGTCGACCAGAACTCTATGAATAGGCAACTCTTGTAATGCATTGAGGGATAATGCCACTCTAAACATTTGAAACCACATTCAATCTTCTCCCTTGCTTATTCCATATTTATTTGTTTGAGTTTAGATTCCTTCTACTTTAGTTGAGTTGTTTATGATTGTTTGCTTATTTGCAATTATCTTTGATCGTATTTTCGGTATTAGAACATTTTTGTTTCACGTCGTAGAGCATGTCTCACGTCCATAAATGTCATCCTTTTCTGTCCGAATCTCCGGTTAAAACGTATTGAAATTTACTTGTATGGACGCGAGTGGCCCAGCATCGGTTGTCCACGTAACCATCAGGGAAAACGGGGTCAACAATCATCATGCTTGGACTTGGATAGGCAGACAGAGAATCCGAGTGAAAGAAGTAATGAAAGTATTATAGTAAGATCATTTTCTATGTCGAATTCCAAAACTGATTTTCTCAAATGAGTCACTGCTTAAAGGTTTCGAATACTCCTCTTAATAAGGTTGATCTTGTAAAATTGAACCTCAAGATCCAATACGTTCGCCCTCGATGTGAGAGGTACTTCAATCTACCAACTGCAGTTTTTAACTATAATAAAGGAAAGGAGTACGAGTCTTTTCACATTTGTCGTACACCAAAAATGGCCCCCCAAGAAAATCCTTTATACACCACGAATGTTAGGGTGAATCAATACATGTATAATGCATGGCATAGCCAGGATACCCTAAAAAATCGCTATACAAACAATATTGTAAGGGAGTTGTTCTCAGGTGAGTTCCACCGAGGAATTCTACGATACTCCATACCTCTATAGTCTGTACCTTTAAATCTATGTTCAACTTGAACGAGACATTATTGTTATGTCTCGCCATCGAGGCTCCTAGTGGAAGACATGCCGCAGTCCAAGTGGAGACATTGAGCAGATCTGACAAAGTCAACAAAAACTCAATTGGTCAAGATAAAGAAGTCAAAGAAAGAGTTGATCTAACTGTTCCGAGTCTCTTATGTGGCCGAAGCCATGTCTCTATACGAAGCTCTCTTGGCCGAAACACCCTCCCCATCCGAAGCTCTCTCTAGCCGAAGCGCTTGCTGGATTTTAAGGGATCTGCAGACAATCTCCATGAATGATTAATGTAACTTTTATATTAATGAATGTCAGGAGTGTTGCCTAGGATGTAGGGCGGCTGACCCGTTGTGAATGTATTAAATGTATGGCAGACGGAGTAATGAGGCTTCGACCAGAAAGATGAGGTCACGTAGTTCTGATCAAACGGCTACCAAGTCGACCAGAACTCTATGAATAGGCAACTCTTGTAATTCATTGAGGGATAATGCCACTCTAAACACTTGAAACCACATTCAATCTTCTCCCTTGCTTATTTCATATTTATCTGCTTGAGTTTAGATTCCTTCTTTTTTGGTTGAGTTGTTCATGATTGTTTGCTTATTTGCAATTATCTTTGATCGTATTTTCGGTATTCCAACATTTTTGTCTCGCGTCGTAGAATATGTCTCACGTCCATAAATGTCATCCTTTTCTGTCCGAATCTCCGGTTAAAACGTGTTGAAATTTACTTGTATGGACGCGAGTGGCCCAACATCGGTTGTCCAAGTAACCATCATGGAAAACGGGGTCAACAATCATCATGCTTGGACTTGGATAGGCAGACAGAGAATCCGAGTGAATGAAGGAATGAAAGTATTACAGTAAGATCATTTTCTATGGTGGCTAGCAGGGTTCTCAATCAGCTAGCTTTATATTGTTCCAAAAACATTATAGAGTAAATAACCAGATTAATCCAGAAGAAGAAATTGGGAAAAATCCTCGTATTAGAAGCCCTCAATTTAGCACCTAATGTATTGAAAAAATGTCCCAAAAATCTTTATAACAAGAATTAAACAACTAAAACCACCTCCTCAAAATCTCCAACTTCACTTTTTCTCAATTCCATAATCATGAGCATATTACAAACAAAAGTAAAAAAAAGGAGCATATACAGTCTGTATACATGTGTTTTTGTCAGTTTTGAGGAAAAGTACCTGAGTGAGAATCAGAAACGGGTTCTGATTAATTTGAAGAAGGGTCTCTTGAACTGCAATTTTGCAACAAATCTGAAGTAAAAAGAAGCTTCTGTGCTTTATTTTCAACAGTTTCACTTTTTTTACCGTAGACTTGCTGCAAGCATGTGAATTGTGCTTACGAAGAAAGAAGACTCGCTTTTTGTCTCTCCACGAATTTCTAACATCGTCAATTCTCTCTGGAAAAACAAGGGACCGTGATTCGGAAACTGCTGGCTCCCAAAATCCCAACTGGTAAAATATTTTGTACTTCTAAAATTCACTAAATTTGACTAATACTTTTGGTGGGTATTCACTGAGAATTAAAATTGGATTATGGAAATTTTTGAAATACATGGTTGAAAAGTAGTACAATCCACGAAAAATGTGGTTAATATTAATTCTTGTTTGTTTTTTATTAAAATCAGATTTTAATCTAAATTAAAGTCAAACAATTAATATTAACCACATCTTGCATGGTCCCACAGCTTTTCAACCACATATTTCAAAAATTTCTATCATAATCTACTAAAAATTTAATTTTATTCTCCATCAAACACTCACTAATTGTTTGACTTTAACTTAGATTAAAATGTAATTTTGATCCGAAACAAATAAGGTCTCAAAGCAATTTTCTATTACTCACTTTTTTTAGTACTACCTTTTTATCTTCTATGTTTGTTCAAATAGTTTACAAAATTAAACCATTTTATTTAGACCTTGTTTGAGCCACTTTATTCTTTCAAGAATGCATTTTAAATAGTATTTTGGTGGAAAATATGTGATTAAAAAATAAATAAAAATTTTGAATTTACGTGTAATATTATTTTATTGAAAAAATGTATTTTAAAAAAATGGGTATCAAACATGGTGTTAGTCTGTCATCTAAGACCCCGTTTGGCACCCATTTTTTTTCTCATTCTCATTCTTTTTTTCTTTCTTCATTTCAACCACATATTCTATCAATAAAATAATATTACACATAAACCTAAAAATTCTCCTTACTTTTTAACCACACATTCTTCTATTAATCACTATTC
>CAIGRT010060553.1:0-10246 GCA_903798405.1 Fraxinus platypoda | reverse complement strand
TCGCCACACTTCACGCTTTTTATAACACTGATTAAAATAGAGTGTGTCACTCTCTATATTAAATGTATTCAAAATATTTCAATTTTCAATGAAGAAAAATAATAAAATAATTTGGAGGGATGTTAGTAAAAATTAAAGATAGGAAACTACAATAAATATTTTTTGTGAGTAGTAAAATTAAATGTTAAATATAAAGAGACTGTTGGAGTACTTAAAAAAATTATTCTCTAAATTTATATATGCTCTCTAAATTATAGAATATACTATTTAAAAATAGAGAGTGTTGGAAATGCTCTTAAATAATTAATTAACTTGATTATCACTCCTATAATCGGTGTGCAAAAAATACTTATCCTTATTTTGTTTGATTAAAATACTTAATTAAAATTTAATTATGCATTTTATGGGACTCGTAATTTTTCATTAAAATATATATTTTTATCTAAATCGAACTAGGCATAGTTTCTAAGGTCAATACACAAATTATAATCTTGCAATATTTTGTTTCTTTTTCAAATGCCACGTAGTAACAGCAACAGCATAATAAATTTGGTCATGAAAACTCTAGATTAATTCTAAAGGACCAATTATAAATCTTTCCGTATGGATCTGGCAATCTCACGAATATTATCAGCAATCCATGCTGTTCCATTGCTGCAATGGATTGTGGGCTGTGAATTCACTCGATAATATTTGGTTTGTTTTTATTGACTTTTGATATTCAGTTTATGATCTGTTGTGGCAGCATCTGTTTAGTTTTTGTTTGTTTGTCATTGTCCAATAGAAAATTGTTAAGTGTTATCGGAATAAATTTTGGCACCACTTTTTATGTACAAATAGCAGCTCTCAATTGAAAATATGCACACACAAGAATCCGTCACCTCAAATTGTCTCCATTTTGAGGTGATTTTTGTATAGACTTGAACTATATGCGTAATCGAAGTTCTCTAGTCTCTTGTATGTATTAAGAATGATCAAGTCGGTGACGGCCTCGACTTCATTTTGACGGATAATTTAATATTTATCGACTAGATATGTGTGTATCATAATTCCAAATTTGCAATACAAAGTTGATTGATAAAGTCCTTTTTAAGACTTTAGAGTCAAATCAATTTTTCGCGTCGCCAATAAGTTTATATCTTGAAATTTGCCTTGGTGAGTATTAGAGTTCGGTCATTTCTAAGTTTGATATGCTATTGGATACGATATTATGAGTAATGCTATGTTGTACCTATCTATCTACAATTGTTTAAAAAGATTTATAATGAACATCAATACTACATAGATAATATTAATTATTTACAAAAGATGATGTTATATAACCTAACGGGCGTGAGCTACACTATCTAGCCACTTTGGTTTCAGAACATCCGTCTAAATGGAAGGACGTCTTAAGTTTAATTAACGAGTCTTATATTCTTATATTTAATTTGATTTATCGTATTATTTTATCTGAATGACCTAAGAACATTATTCAACTGGTGCTCAACACCAATTTAGATTTTAATTAAGTTGTATTATCTCATTTAAAATGTTCAATCACCTCATTCTTTTTGGGTAATTAGGACGAACGATGTAGCACTTCTCATTTTGATATCATTTAAAATAATAATCTTGTTTGATATAAATTCTTTAAAATTTATTTTTTTCGAACTCATTTTGATTTATACATTTTTTCAATAGTATACTGCACATGAAATGAATTCATAATTTTCCATATATTTTAACCGTACATTTGCCAAAAAAAATAAATAATAATAATCAATTTTGACGTGATATGTTCTTAAAAATTCTCCTCAATTAGTCTAGGAGCCATATTGACCAACTTTCATTGGGGCCAGTTTTGCAGAAAATTCTGTCTGCACAGCTAGCAAAATACACGAGTTGCCATTATTTAATCAAAGATTGATTTTATGTGAAGGGGTAAAATTGATAATTTCATTGAATTCAATCGAGTTGTCAACCTCGATTGTATAAGCTACGTTTCCTAAAAGTCTGATGATGTGAAACAGACAAGCACACAATTTCAGTCTTCATTCCTGACAGCCGTGAAAATTCAAGACACGTGCTTCACTTATCTCTTATCTCCTCCTCCAGACCTCCTCATTCGCACTCTTTGCGTTCCTGTGCGTGAATCCATGGACGGCTCAAAACTCCATATAGCTATTCTCGCAAGCCCAGGCATGGGACACCTCATCCCTGTCCTGGTTCTGGCCGACCGATTAGCCACCCACCACGGCGTTAAAGTCACAATTCTTGTGGTTACAACAGTTTTTTCGCCGCCGGAATGCCAGCTGCTCAAACTCCCCGTCGAGCAAAACCTTGTTGATAGAATCGAACTTCCGCCTGTTGACATTTCACACCTTGTAAAACCCGACACTAAAGTAGGGACACAATTGTGCATGATGCTACGCGAGGCGTTGCCGGGCATAAGTTCTACCATATCCGCCATGAAACACCGTCCTGACGCCCTTATCGTGGACCTTTTCGGCACTGAAGCTCTTCCTATCGCGGCTGAGTTCAACATGGTGAAGTATGTGTATGTGCCCACCACAGCATGGTTTACTGCCCTCACTATATACTGTCCGGTTCTTGATAAAGAAATCGAGGGACAGTATGTTGATCAAGAAGATTTGTTAAAAATTCCTGGTTGCAAACCGGTTCGACCGGAGGACGTGGTCGATCCCATGCTGGACCGGAATGACCAACAATATTATGAGTACGTGGGAACGGGGAATCGGTTTCCACAATTTGATGGGATCCTTCTGAATACATGGGAAGATTTGGACTCTAAAACTCTGAAAGCTTTCAAGGAAAATGAAATCTGGAGGTCGATGGTGAAGATCCCTGTTTATCCCATCGGTCCACTGAGTAGACCGACCCAACCGGACGGTTCAAAGAGTGAAGTGATTGGATGGTTAGATAAACAGCCTAATGAATCAGTAATATTTGTTTCATTTGGAAGTGGTGGGATGCTTTCGGCTCAGCAAATTACGGAGCTGGCTATTGGTTTAGAATTGAGTGAACAGAGGTTTATTTGGGTGGTGCGCCCACCCACGGATGGTGCTGCTGACGATGCATTTTTCATCACAAAAACCGTGGGTTCAGATGATACTTCGCACTACTTGCCCGAAGGGTTTACGACCAGGACCATCAATTTAGGGATAGTGGTCCCAATGTGGGCTGATCAAGTGGAGATCCTCGACCACCCTTCAGTCGGGGGGTTTATGTCACACTGTGGGTGGAACTCGACTCTAGAGAGCATAAGTAGTGGGGTACCAATGATTGCTTGGCCACTCTATGCCGAGCAAAGACTCAACGCCACCTATCTTGTGGAGGAGCTCGGGATTGCTGTCAGGCCTCGGGTGCTACCGACCAAAAAAGTGGTGGCGCGTGAAGAAATAGAGAATATGTTGAGGACGTTGATGGATGAAAAAGAAGGCAAGAAAATGAGAGAAAATGTGAAAAAACTGAAAATCAGTGCTGAAAATGCTCTGAGTGAAGGAGGCTCGTCGTACAATTCAATGTTGCAGATGCTCAAACAAGTTACTACAAACCTTAAAGCCTAAGAACGCTATTAGTTTACTGATCCATCTCCATTGCCGTGCAGTTTAGCTGTATAAATGTGTTAAATAAGGAAACACGTGGCCATGGTCCATGCATGGATTGTTATTGTTTACTACTGTATATGTACAATTACAATGTATGTTATCAAGGTAATGTATTTCTTCTTGGTCCAAGGTAGTTTAATTTACTCTCTATCCAAGAGATGCTTGGCGAGCATCGACCAACCTCTCCGGTGTGACGAGGCAACCATTCATTTCACTTTTGTGAACAAACTCGGGTACTTTATATAATGACTTTAAGTTTGTTGCAACATCGTGCCAAGCCAAAACTTGGGAGAAACGTTGTACAATTGATAATTTTTTGACTCTTCAATCATTTTCATCACCATTAAAGATATAGTGATAGAGAAAGAAACGAAAATGAAAATGATTGAAAATCATATGATTTTTATAATGTTAGTATCTCTCAAGTCGAAAAATACAATATGGCATACTATGCAATCGGACAATACCTATACATCCTTATCGAAAAAGATATTCAAATCCGTCGTGATATGTAGCATAAGTGGCTCATGTTCTTGTATATGGGGAGCTACGTGATGGAGCTGATGGGATGAGTCGATAACTCCAAGGCAGACTCGTCTCTTTTCTTATTGTTGAAGCCCCATTTTTGTATCTTTGTCGTCGTCTATGTTGACTATCATCATTGCGGGGAGTGATGCCCATGAAGCTTTGTGTCTTATCGTCATCACGATATGCAAAATCCTCTTTCACACACATTGGAATGCTGTTAAAAGAATAGTTGGATATCTAAAAGGAACAATTGAGTATGGTTACTCTTAACAAGACCAAAGAACCAGCACATTGTAGGATTTTTAGATTTGATTGGCCATCGGATCGAGATGATAGGAGGTCGACTTGGGGCTATTGTGTTAGTCTTGTGGAGCTCAAAGAAATAAACTACAGCCTCGAAATCATTAACAGAAGCAGGGTATCGAAGCTTGACATGTACAACTACAGAATTCCTGTGGCTTCAAAGCTTATTAAGGGTGCGTTTGAGCCACGTTATTTTGGAAGAATGTATTTTGGAATAGTAAATTGATGGAGAATGTATGGTTGAAAAAGAAGGAAAATTTATTGATGTGAGGAAAAATATTATTTTATTGAAGAATGTGTGGTTGAAAATGAGTAGAAGAATGAAAATGAAAATTTTAATGCGGCTCAAACAACGGCTAACGGAGCTTAACAGTATTACAAAGTAAAGAACCACTGATAAGGTGTGACAATTGAGTATAGTCACTCTATTCGCCAATCAGAGTATAGTCACAAAGTTAAATGCGTTCCATCCTAAGATAACGTTAGTTTCGTGCCCTCAAGAGTAGTGCTTTGTAAGCGACATTTAAAATTATTAATTCGAATTTATCGATTATTCACTTATTTAATTTGAGTTATTTAGCCTATGTTTGACTCCCATTTTTTCAAAAATTCAATTTAAACCACATTTATTCATAAAATAATTTTACACGTAAATCGAAAAAAAAAATTCTTATTTTTTTACCATACATTCTTCAAACAATCACTATTCCAAAACACATTTTCTTATAAAAAAATTGGCTCAAATAGGTGCTTAATCTCCGTGATCACAAGAGTGGTTACACATTTTACACACGATGGGTCAAGTATAGTGAGACATATTTTGTAACACGATCAATATGTATCGTTCACGATGGATGGATAAAGTTTAACGTTTTATATTGATAAGATTGTATTTTTCTTATTACGATTTATCTAGATTCGAAAAATAAGCACGATAATGTTAGTGATAGTGTTATTAAGTAAATACGACTCTAGAACTAATATAGTTGTGTTATGTATTGGCAAATAAAGATTCGTCCCAAGATTAAGGCATAATTAGTGCTGTATTGGAATTGATTATTTCCATTTATTATTGACAAAAGATAATTGATACTTACAATTTACATTTGATTCGAGAACATGTTGCCACTTTGTATCTCATCCGGGCACTATCATCTCCTTTGATTTTCTCAACATATTTTCACATCACTGTCCAAATTATGCCGTATAGAGGGATGTCAATCATAATGTAAAACAAAAAATGTACATTTAGCATTTTCTTATTTGAATTTATGTAATTTTATATCATCTATCAACTTACTACCGTAAATCACAATTTTTGTTATTAAAAAATGTATTTTTCCAAGTGAAAACATTTGACATATAAGTCGCATTTTCTACTGGGTGAGTTTGGAGAAAGTGAAAGTCGTTTTCACCCATTGAATCCCTATTTGGTAGAAATTATAATCCAAATCAAAGTTAACAATGAATTTTCATCACATATTTTATGAGTCCAATAACTTATTAACCATATATTTCATCAATTTATATCAAATCTATTGAAAATTTGATTTTAATCCCGACCAAACAGGGGCTCAATATCTCACATTGAAGAATTTCCATTTAATCTCAATTTTAGCCTCTGTTTGATGGCCTCCAAAATATTTATTTACTTTTTAACCACACATTTTCTAAAATTTTACTATTTAAAACATTGTTTTTGATAAATAATGACCACCAAACATGATTTAGCCTTTGTTTGAACCCCATTATTAGGTAAATAATGCATTTTTGAGAAGTTCATTGATGGAGAGAATGTGTAATTAAAAAATAAAGAAAAATTTTGAGTTTGCGTGTAATATTATTTTGTTGAAAAATGTGTGATCAAAAGGAAAGGCGGAAAAATGTATTTAAAAAAAAAAAAGGGATTACAAAGATGGCTTAGTTAATCACAATGAGAGAGAGAGAGAGAGAGAGAGATGGCGGAAGAAACACTGGTTGCTCTGAGGTCTCTAATGACCTCTCACTCTCCCAAACTCGATGCTCTTGTCGTTCCGTCGAAAGATTATCATCAGGTCAGTCTCCTGTATTTGGCTAATTGGCTGTGTAGATATTTACTGTAATTCAGATGCTTCGGTTTTACAATTGAATTACTTGAGTTGTTAAAACGTTATCTTTATGTGTTTATGTGATTCGACCACTGGCGTTGAGTGGGTTTGATAATTATATAATTGGTGGATGTTGATTTGGCAGAGTGAGTATGTATCTGCGCGGGACAAAAGGCGTGAATTTGTATCTGGATTCACCGGCAGCGCGGGTTTGTTTCTAATTTACTAATTTAATTTTCACAGAATTGAATAACTCTAGAAATGCATTTTACAGCACATGCCAAAGTTTTGGTTTTTTTTACTTTGGCAAGAGCGAATCAGTTTTTGCGGCATTAAGGTGTTTACTTTTGATATGGACAATAACCCACGTTCGAGGAAGAATTGGTTTTTAGAATGATAATCTTTCACCTAAGGTAATAAATCGTTCCTGTTATTATCCAAGTGCCTTCCCTGTGGGGTTATGAAATTTATTGACTAGAATATTTTGTTATCACGTGAACGATTGGGTGGTTAGATTTAATTCTGAGGTATAGACCGCAGCAACTTTGAAAAGATTGTCTGATGTTGTGCAATGATATCATCGAATTATTATCTTTATGGTAAATGTCTTCACATTATGACCAAAATGAATTGAGGTTTTGGCACATTAATAATAGTGGTTGCCATTACAATTGTCAAATGCACGATCCCTTCTGGCGTGCCTTTTTATCTGCGTTTTCGTTGTCATTGATCTATTTGATTCTAACTAAGTCTCAACATTTGGATTTCATGTAGGCTTGGCGCTTATAACGGCGAATGAAGCATTACTGTGGACGGATGGAAGGTACTTTTTGCAGGCATCACAACAGCTTAGTGACCAGTGGAAGCTAATGCGCATGGGGGAAGACCCAGCTGTTGATATTTGGATGGCAGACGTGAGTTCGCTTCACAGTTTTTGTGTAATCTAGTATCTGCTATTTATGGTCTCGTCTCAATATCTATTCTCATTTTGAAAGAAGCTGTAATGGATTTATCTTACTATTTCAACCAATTTTTTTCATTTTTCTGTACTAGAATCTATCAAAAGATGCAGCTATTGGTGTTGACCCCTGGTGTGTATCAGTTAACACTGCACAGAAATGGGAGCGTGCTTTCTCTAAGAAACAGCAGAAGTTGGTCCAGACGTCCAAAAACCTGGTAGATGAAGTTTGGAAAAGTAGACCTCCGCTGGAAATTAATCCTGTTATTATCCATCCACTTGAATTTTCTGGTTGTTCCGTTCAAGAAAAGTTAAAGGAATTGAGGGAAAATCTTGTTCAGGAAAAAGCTCGTGCTATCATAATAACTGCCCTTGATGAGGCGAGTCTATGACATCCAACTCATACCCTGCATCAAGTGAAGACCCAAATGCTTTTAAGTTTAGTTGCTAATTCTATCAACATTTCAGGTTGCTTGGTTGTATAATATTCGTGGAACTGATGTTTCCTACAGCCCCGTTGTTCATGCGTATGCTATAGTAACGCTAGCTTCAGCTTTCTTTTACGTGGACAAAAGAAAGATATCTTCGGAGGTTAGTTTATGAATAGTTTAAGCAAAGAAGCTCTTTTTGTACGTGTTGATTTTTTAATCAAAATTCAAATGATTTGCAGACAAGTTTTTATATGGAGAAAAATGGAATTGAAGTGCGGGATTACAGCGCCGTGAGTTCAGATGCGATCTTACTTGCATCTGACCAGCTTACTCCTTCCAGTTCAGTCAACAAAGCAGAACATGACATTCCAAATAAAATAGATAGCAATTCTCGTGGGGCTGGGAATGATAACGTTGAAGAAGAGAGTAGTAATAACTTTGTATGGGTTGATGGTACATGCTGCTTTGCTTTGTATTCAAAATTGAACGTGGCTAAGGTTCTCATGAAGCCATCACCTTTAGGCCTTGCCAAAGCCCTAAAGGTAGTGCATTCCATCTTAAACACCACTCACCTATAATAGGAATTTCCATTTTATTTTTCTGTTTTTTCGTTTATTTTTTGAGTAAGTTGGGTGATTGAAACCAGTACTGAAGGTAGTGTCGTTGTTAATTGACAGAGTTTATTGGGAATATTATTTCGAGAACTTAATATATGAAAATTCCTTGTAAATGCACGTGGGTAATTGGAGCTGGATTCATGTTGCTCTTACTGTGTATAACTTACCTAAGATCTTTTTTTTCATTGTTGAGAAATATATTATAACCCTGAGTTTCTATGACTTATATATTGTTGCTTAAGTTATGCCTGAATCTTAGGACCTATTTATTTTTTTGCCTTTATTGATATTTCTGTAGTTTAGAGACTTATTATTTTGACTGTCATGTGTTGTTAATTCGCCACAGTTATGATGCGGTTAGTGGTAGTTGCATCTATTATAGACTCAAAATTCTTTCCTGATAATTTTGTTCTCCGTCTCTCTTTTAGTTCGTCAATTGAATGGAAGCACCAGTCACGAGATCTGAGAAATATATGGGGCAGCCAGCGATGGGATTTTTTCTCAATGGGGGAAAAGGCTAATGCAAGTCACACCACATATTATACCTGACACATCTTCCAACTTCATGCAGATCCTATACTCTACCATTAGAAATATATTTTCATTCAACATTTATAATATCTCACACCATGACATCGCCAAACAATATAATTCATATCTTTTTAAGAATTGGAATGGGTATATGTATTCTCTAAATGAAATATCATTATTGTCGAAAATAAATTTGCAACTCTTTACACAATATTTATTTTGCATGTCATTTAATTTACTTAGAAAAATGTAGTAATTCAAGATGGCCAAGGAATACAAAATAATCACACTTTTAACTACGAATCGTTCTTACTTTCGTCAATGCTTTTCAAATTATTGAAACTAATTACATTATTTTATAAGCTTCTTCTGTCATGTGGTTTTCCTGATTCTATCTTAGGCACCTCAAATATCTAGTTGTGTTTTTCATGAAGAATAAAATATGTCTGTGCATTTATTATCTTCTATGAATTATGAACGTTACTCTGCTTTGACCCTCCTAATATATGATTAGATTTTATTAACATGCAAAGGAAAATGTGGAGCATCGGGAAGTATATGAAAGAAGAGAAGATAGCATGTTAAAAAATGAGGGTACAGATATTGTTGTTTGATTTCATGGCAATGCGGCTGGAAAGTATTTTGCTCCTAGAACTTTAGTGAAGAAACCATAGCCCTGGCATTACAACCAGGGTATGAAAGATGTCTCAGCAGTATATAGTTAATAGCTGACAGGAAAAATGCACTATGTCCACAGGCCTTAGTACTTTCAAGCTTCATAGTCCATTTGAAATTTTCGGTAATTTTCTTTTTGGAGCTGTCATTTTTTCTTTATTTCTTTTTTCCTATGTGCATATGTGGGACATGCTGGCTTATCTTCAATTTCTTTCTTGCTATGTAATTGATGTTTCATACGTGATTATTGATATGGGGATCAGACGTATAGTGAAACCATCTTATAAATTATTCCATGTATTATTACAAGGCTCTTGAGAATGCTTTTAGAGTAACTTTGTGCTTATTGAGTGGCTGGCATATTGTTTTCAGAATCCTGTTGAGATGGAAGGATTGAAGAATGCACACATTCGGGATGGTGCAGCTGTTGTGCAGTATCTTGTTTGGCTGGACAAGCAGGTATATATAAATGAGCAAGAGATTTGGATATAATAAATTCTTTTTG
>CAIGRT010060540.1:0-23916 GCA_903798405.1 Fraxinus platypoda | reverse complement strand
ATTATGTTTTCCTAATTACTTCTAACTAATTGAAAATATCAAAATCTTGCAAACAATGACTACATGATGAATATTAGGTCAAAACAATTTTATCTATTGATCACCTTTAAGTCTAATTCAAGATTCAAGAGCCTAATGTAGTGTTCAATCGAATTCTTCTATGGTATTCAATTTACCCCTCTCGAGTTCTCATTGAGCATATTCAACTATTTCAATCTCATATCTCTATGTGAATCTACCTTAGTTAAACGAAATATTAGTTCTAAGAATTCATATTATGACCGTAATATTTAGTATATGTATCTCTACACGTTATACTAAATTACCGGATGTTGCTCTATGGTCTAAATCTCAAACTCACCTATCGATTCGTAAAAGATTCACAAAGTNTATTAGTTCTAAGAATTCATATTATGACCGTAATATTTAGTATATGTATCTCTACACGTTATACTAAATTACCGGATGTTGCTCTATGGTCTAAATCTCAAACTCACCTATCGATTCGTAAAAGATTCACAAAGTCATCAAATTAGTGATCAAGTAATTTAATGCATTAAACTCATAGTAAAATCAACACATGAATGATAAAATACCAAGAATCTTAAATTAAAGACATAAAGGTTTTCAAATCGATTACATCGTTCGCCATACTAAATGAAAAAGAAAAACAAAGAGTTGATATTGAGTACATCACCGGATTTTGAATATAGATGTAGAAAAAGAAATAAAGCTTGCACCAAGATCTTTTTCTTCTTCTTCCAATTAGTGTTTCAAAGCTTGAATTCTTTGATGTTTTCCTCCTTCGAATTGTGCTCTCAATCTTATGTTATATCTTTGTTTTCTCAATGTGTAGAACCCCTAATTCGTGCATTCTTTGGTCTATTTATAGTTCCCTACACGTCCTTGGCTAAATTTGAGTCTTTTTCTAAGCTTCTCGTGGTCCAAAACAGCATGAACCTAATTGTTCGACGTAGTGCCTAAGCGTTATGATGCAACGTCTAGGCGTCGTGTCAAGTACCAGGGTAGCACCTGGGCGCTCGGTTGCAGGCAATAGGTCGCTGTTCCAAAATCTGCACCTTTTTCGGTGTTTTTGTCATAACATTCCTTGCTGATATTCGATTAAGGTGATTCAAAATGTGTTTGAAAGATAACTCAAATATCTACAACTTTGATAGAAATAGATCTTTTCCAATTCGAATGTTTATTAGGCCAAACAATGGGTCTCAATCTCTGACTGAAAATCTAGAACATCCTTATTCGATTAAAAATTGATTTGTGAAAATATTTTGGTCATATTTTCACTCCTTTTGACTTCTAATTGCATCCATTTGACCCCTAGCATTTTCGAATCTTCATCGTAAGTTTTGACACAACTTTTGAGTATTTACATTTTAGTACCTAAACTTTGGATCTTGCCATTTTTCGCCATTTTTCGCCATTTTTCGCCATTTTTCACTTCTTTTCTCCAATTTTTCATCAAACATAAAGTTTTACATGTAAATTAGGTAGAATTTTATCAAAAGGACAATAAAATATCATCATTTAAGACCTCAAATAAGTGTAAAAACTATAGTTATCACACTTTTATGTGTTCGCATCCATCATAGAAATATAGTTGGGTCATATATAAAAATAGGTTTAACATTATTCGAGAGAGATTGTTAAATAAAATATGGACATTGATTTGTCAAATTCAATCGTGTTGTCAACATGTAAAATTAGGGTCAAAATTCATTATTGCATGAAAATTCGAGATCCTAATATTTTTGTCATTCATTAAAACACATTAACTTGCGTTCAACATAATTTGAATTTAATTTAGTTAATTCACTCATAATTGCATAAGTATATTACCTTAGATATAATTTAGTCATAAAAATATCATATTATTATTGTTTCGGTTAAGGTCCTAGTAATTAAAATTGAACTAAATCAATCTCTGTGGGATAATATTTGGACTCAACTCCACTTTATTACTTGTTAACGAAACGTACACTTGCTGTGATTTTAATTCGAAATATATTTTCGTGAACAAGTTTTTGGCCCCTCTGCTGGGAATGCGTTTAGTTTGATTTTATTTACCTCAACACTAATTCTAAAATTTTTTTTTTGTTATTTATTTCATTCCATTTTAGTTATTTGAGTGCTATTATTGTTTTTCTTTTAGATCTTGTATGCGAAGGTCGCTTGACGGTGAACTGACTCCAGCTGATCCAGAAATCGAACGAACTTTTCATTGTATGTAAAGGAAAGCAAGATCAGCACAACAAGAAGATCAAAAATAGCAAGTACAATTGGCTAATGAACAAAACAATCAAGTAGTTCAGGTCAATGAAGATGAAGCTATTGACAAGGGAAATATGCTTGTTGGGGATTTCTTGACACCACAGATCATTTAGAGTCAATCTAGCATTGTCTACCCTCTGTTTAGGCAACCTAATTTCCAGCAGAAGATCAACGGTATACATTTATTCCAGAATGGAAATCAATTTTATGGCTAAGCTGGAGAAAATTCTCATACACACGTCTCTCGATTATTAGAGATGTGTCAACATTTTCGATATCAGGGTATTTCAGATGACGCTATTAGACTGAGGTTGTTTCCACATACTTTGCATAATAAAGCATTTGAGTGGTTAGATTCTCAACTCATCGCCAATATCTGCATGTGGAATGGTCTAGCCCAAGAGTTTTGCACAAAATTCTTTCCACCGACCAAGATAGCAAAGTTGAAGCATGATATATCTATCTTCCATCAAAGTGAATCAGAATCTTTTGATGAAACTTGGAACAGGTTCAAGAACATACTTCGGAAGTGTCCTTATCACGGTGTTAGCAAAGGACTCCAGGTCCCATATTTCTATGCGGGATTGCTTCCATCATTCAAAATTATGGTGGATTCTTCGTCTAACTGCTTTTTATCTACAAAGACAATTGATGAAGCTTTGAAATTATTAGAGACAGTGGCTACAACTTCAACCATGTGGGCTTCTGAGCAAGTTATTCAAAAGAAAGCGCCTAGTATATACGAGGTGGATGCTTACTCAGTTTTATCTGCAAAAATAGATTCATTATTTCATAAGGTAGAGAGCATATCACAGACAGCCAATGCAGGACAAGCAAAGAAGCCAAGTTGTGAAGAGTGTAACGTAGATCATAATACAACAGATTGTCCTACTCTGGTACAAGAAATTAAATAAGTGGATTTTACACAATGGGGACAACGCCAACAGAATAATCCACATTGAGATACTTACTACCCAAGTTGGAGGAATCACCCAAATTTCTCTTGGACTAATTATAATTAGAATATACCGCAGGATCAGTTTTAGCAGCATGGGAAGAAGTTTCAGTTGGAAGAGATGTTCGGGAAATTTATAGAAAAAACAAATCAACGCATGGAAGCTAATAATCAATTCATGAGGAAGACTGAAACAACTCTCCAAGATTAGAGTGTTACTTTTAAAAACTTGGAAACTCAAATGGGGGCAGATGACACTTTCTATGACTGGCAGAGCACCAGGTTCATAACCCAGCAATATAGAAACCAACCCTAAGGAACATGCCAAAAAAATAACAACTAGAAGTGGGGTGCAATTTCCAGAAATACATGTTAAGAGGTCGATTGCGAGTAACAAAACAGTACCTACTTCAGATGAGGAGCATGCGGAACATATTGAACAGACAATAGAAGCATCTGAAAAGCAGAATTCAGATACATCACAGGTTAGGGTATCCACTCTTATTAATCCTTACGAGCCTCATATTCCATTTCCACAGAGGTTGAAAAAGTATAAATTGGATCAACAGTACACTAAATTTCTTGAGGTCTTCAATAAAACTCCACATCAACATCCCATTTGCCGATGCACTCATCCAAATGTAGAGCTACACCAAGTTCCTAAAGGACATCCTATCCAATAAACATAAGTTAGAGGAACATGAAATGGTGATGTTGACTGAGGAGTGTAGCGCCATAATTCAAAAAAACTACCTCCAAAGTTAAAAGACTCAAGGAGTTTTACTGTAGCTTGCACTATTGGATATTGTTATTTTGGTAAAGCTTTATGTGATTTAGGTACAAGTATTAATTTAATGCCACTTTCTATTTTTAGGAAACTCGAATTGGGAGAGGCTAAAGTAACTACAGTAACTCTTCAGCTAGTTGATCGATCTCTTACTCATTCATGAGGGATCATTGAAGACATATTGATTAAAGTGGAAAAATTCATCTTCCCATTCGATTTTTTCATTCTTGACATGGAGAAAGACAAGGATATTCCACTCATATTGGGCCCACCATTCTTAGCCACGGGAAGAGCTCTTATTGACATTAAGAAAGGTCAAATTATTTTGAGATTTGGTGAAGAGCAGATTTCTTTCAATTTCTTCAAGACCATGAAATTTCCTACTAAGTTAGACAGCTGCTTTCAGATAGATGTGATTGAGAAGGTGGTCCAAGACACATTTCTACTACATAACCCGTCGGATGCATATGAGGCATGTATTGTACATTCTCAATATACTCATACTGATTCTCCTGAAATCAAGGCATATGCAAGGTTTTTGGAGACCAATCCACCATACACACATAAATGCCATTTTGAGGAGTTGGGAACCGGTCCTACAAAGCCCTTACCATCCATTCAGCAACCCCCTAAATTGGAACTAAAACAACTACCACCTCGTCTCCGATACGTTTACTTGGGAGAGTCATCTACACTCCTAGTAATTATTTCAAATTCAGTCAGCAAGGTGGAGGAGGAAAGGCTACTTCAGGTACTCAGAGATAATAAGATAGCCATTAGATGGTCTATTGCATATATTAAAGGGATCAGTCATTCACTGTGCATGCACAAGATTATTATGGAGGATAATTTTCAGCCAAGTGTAGACGGTCAGCGGAGGCTAAATCCAACAAGAAAGAGGTAGTCATAGCAGAGATGTTGAAACTCCTGGATACAGGTATCATCTATCCAATATCAGATAGTGCATGGATCAGTCCAGTTCAGGTTGTGCCGAATAAGGGTGGTATTACAGTGGTGTAGAATGAAAAGAACAAATAAATTATCATCGGGACTATTACATGATGGAGAGTTTGCATTGATTATAGCAAACTCAACACTGCTACTTGAAAGGATCAATTTTCCCTTCCATTTATCAATCAGATATTAGAAAGATTGGTGGGGCACTCTCACTACTGCTTCATTGATGGATATTTTGGATTTAATCAGATCCCAGTGGCACCCGATGATTAGGAGAAGACCACATTTACTTGACCATATGGTACATTTTCTTACCGTAGGATTCCATTCGGTATGTACAATTCTCTTACTACATTTCAGCGTTGGATGATGGTGATCTTTTCTGACATGGTGGATAAATTCATAGAAATCTTCGTAGATGACTTCTCGGTGTTTGGATCTTCTTTTGATGAGTGTTTAGAGCATCTGAGCTTGGTATTACAGCGATACAAAGAGACAAACGTGGTATTGAACTGGGAAAAATACACTTCATGTTACAGGAGGGCATTGTATTGGGATACCGCATGTCAGCTAATGGGAAAGAGATGGACAAAGCAAAAATTTAGATTATTGAGAAATTATCGCCGCCTACATCAGTTAAGGGTGTTCGTAGTTTCCTTAGACATGCCGGGTTTTATCGATGCTTCATTAAGGATTTTCTCGAAGATCACAAAGCCCTTGTACGACTTGCTAGCTAAAGATGTCACTTTTGACTTTTGCAGAATGTTTATTGGTTATCAACACTTTAACAGAGAAGTTGACCTCAGCCCTAGTGATCATTGCACCGGATCGAATTAATGTGTGATGCGAGTGATTACGTCGTGGGGACCGTATTAGGATAGCAAAAGAACAAAATATTTCATGTGATCTACTATGCAAGTAGAACCTTGAACGACGCGCAAATTAACTTTGCCATCACTGAGAACGTGCTTCTAGAGGTGGTCTATGCCTTTAATAAATTTCAATCATATCTTGTTGGATCAAAGGTCATAGTCTACACCGATCACGCCGCCTTAAAATATTTGATGACAAAGAAGGATGCCAAACCAAAACTGATCTGTTGGGTATTACTTCTACAAGAGTTTGATTTAGATATTAGGGACAAGAAGGCAATGAAAATGTGGTAGCCGATCACGTATCACGACTTGAGCCCGAAGAGCAATGACTTAAATGAAAGAAAACCAAAATTTAGGAACCAAAGTGAAAATATCAAAAAGATGACCCGGAAGAATAAACGAAGATGTGAAAAAAACCAAACACCAAATTAGCGAAGGAATGAAGTGTTGGAAGAAAAAGAAATGAAAAAAGAGATCACAAAACGAGAAAACGGAGTTCGGGTACCAAAACGCAAAGAATGAAAGTTTGCTTGAGCTATGCAGTATCATAGTTCTTCTTACATGCGGTCGCATGGTTAGCTTCAGCAAATCTAAGGTGTGCAGTTCATTGTTCTATGCGGTCGCATGGCAATGTACTATGCGGTCGCATAGTCCAGTTCTGGAGGAACAAATCTGGTTTCCTTATTTCAATAAAACTCTTATGAAAACAAATCTTGAAGCATCTTTTAAAACCCTAGAGTCGTGCAAAAGTAGTTATTACGTATGTCGACAATTATTATGCATGATAGTTGTGTGAATTTGGTGACTTATTTTATGCATTCAAAAGAAAGAAAATATGTTCGACATATATAAATTGTCATAGGGTCCGATAGGGGATAAAAATATATCACTATGCCTTATGTGAATTTTTAAGTGTTCATAAAAATCCATGTACTTTTATGTATTCGAAACCATCATAAAAATATAATTGAGTCATATATAAAAGTAGGTTTAACATTACGAGAGAGAGATTGTTAAATAAAATAGGAACATTGATTCGTCAAATTAAATCGTGTTGTCAACGTGTAAAACTAATGTCAAAACTGATTATTGCATGGGAATTCGGAATCCTTGTATGTTTGTCATTCATTAAAACACATTAACTTGTGTTCAACATAATTGCATTTACTTTAGTTAATTCACTCATAATTGCATAAGTAGATTAATTTAGATATAATTTAGTCATAAACACATCATATTATTCTTGTTTCGGTTAAGGTCGTAGTAATTAAAATTGAACTAAATCAATGTCCGTGTGACGATACTTGGATTCAACTCCACTTTAATACTTGTTAACGAACCGTTCACTTGCGGTGATTTTAATTCAAAATATATTTTCGTGAACACTCACTCACACAAAATAAATTTTGTTGTCAAATAATGTACAATATGGTGACACCAATGAGGCCTAGCCATGTGAGACAATGGACATTACTAATGCTAGTGTTTGGTAAACTAGGAGAGGGAGAAATTAAGAGCCTGTTTGAGTCTCATTTTTTCGATAAAATTATATTTTCGAATAGTATTTTGTTGGGCGTGAAGTGCTTTCCATGTAGGGATAGCAACGAGGCAGGGCGGGGGGGCCATCCCCGCCTCGTAACCCGTTTAAGGCAAGGTGGGGCCGGGCGGGGAATGGTCCTTGCCCCGTTTAATTTTTTTTTTTTTAAGTTTTTGATAATTCATTTTATTGCCCTCATTTATTAGATTGAGACAATAATATATTTTTTAATATTTACTTATTTTTAAAAGTTAAATTATTTGGGGCGGTCCATTCCCCGTTTAATTTTTTTTTTTTTAAGCTTTGGATAATTTATTTTTATTGCTCATATTCATTAGATTTAGACAAATAAATTTAGTTGTTATTTTCTATTGAATTCTAAAAAAAAACATTTAATGGGGCGGAGCTCCGGTTACCTGTCCCCGCCCTGCGGCAAAATTTCAACATCTTTGGAGGGTAAAAATAGCAAGAGATTACTAGTCGAGTTTATAATAGCATAAAAGGTAGTTAAGTAGTGCTTAGTAATCTAGCCACAAATCCTATTAAAAAAACACGAGGAACATGTTTTTGACAATTTTAGAGTGAATCTCAAAGATGATTGGCCTTCCGATTCATGTGGTATGGAGACCTTTACATTTATGACAAGTGTAACCAGTTCTTATTCCAACTGTATAGAACTTCGATATGTATAATTTGCACTTTTTGGGCATAAAGAGATGTTGACAATGGTTGTGACAATTTATACTATTTTTATTTCTATTATTGCTTCATCTTTAGTTCACTGTGTCTTAAATTGGTTAATTTTCTGGATTGTACTTCTCACTTGTCCATCTTTTACTTATTGTCCTTGGGATTCTTATACTAGACTAGCTGGAATGCACTCTTCGTTCACAGGTTGTTCTAGATCTTTGACTTGAGCATGAATGACATGGACTAGAAGAAACTGCTTAACCGATGGAATCAAAGTTAACCGAACTGATATCAAATATATCTGACTCCTTTTCCAATTACACCAGGTAATTAACTGAACAGGAATATAGTGCATCGAGTTTCTATTTAAGCATTCAGCTATACTTTTGCGGTTTTTTTGGGCGTGGCGATAATCATTTTGATGCAATGGCTCGACCATTCGATTATATGAGTGCCCAAGACTGACGACAAAACACAATATGATTAATGTAATTTATCTCCCTTAGAGATTATCACCATATAATGTCGCATTTTATGATAAAATTAATAAAGTAAATCTCATATTCATACTCAAATTTGCCTTACCATTTCATAGCATATCACATGCCACAAAGCGGAAAATCATCTATAACGAAGATAAATAGTATTATTCCATTCGGATTTGCGGACAAGATTTTTAAAATGACTATTAGGCAACACAATATTTAGTTATTTACTATTAGATAGTAAATATAAATTTGGAAATGAAATTTTAATTTTGCTTAAGTGATTCTATCTAATGGAGATTTGGAATCTAGACAAAGATATAGACATTGTCTACATTTTTATGCCATGTCATCTTGACAAAGTCGGTCAATTATTATTTTTAAATAATTCACGGTTTCATTGGACATGCTTTTATACTTAGAAATAATTTTTCCTTAGTTATTTATTAGGAAAAAAAAAAATCATTTCCAATATTTGATTGTTGTAATTGTGCTTCAATTTATGCCTAATTCCATCGTGTAATTGGGCATGAAAATAAGCCCCACGGGTGCTGTAAAAACCTCACTCGTGTGTTTGGATTAGCGGCTGAATATTGGAATTTGCATATTTTAGAGTGTTCTCCAATTCTTATGATCATTTGAGGGTAATTTGCAGAAAACAATCCTATCCTCTACTATTTTGAACTATTCATTTCATTTTGGCTCCATACCCCCTCAGATCATGCAAATATTGATTAAAGTTAAACAACCATGTTGTCCATTTTCTCCGTAGAAGCTTATTGCGAGTTTTTTTTTATCACGGGTGTACGATAACATAACAAGTAATATATTAGAAATATGAGTTTGAATGATCATTCGAACAAATACTAATACTAAATTAAGGATTAGTTATTTCAAACTCTTAATTGACGGAAGTAAAGAATAATATTTAATTAATTATCTAATTTCACATAATTAAATTAAATAGGGTTTTAAAGCATGAATGTGAATATTAGGATTTATAATTTTATCAAGTGATCACATTTAATTTGCAAATCGAACATATTGGAGATTTTGATCTTGCTGCTCATTGACGGTATATAAGCTCATCAATATTGGCTTAAGGTTGTCTTATCAAGATTCTAAGTTGAAATCCAACTTGGGATTTTAATGATGTGCTGCCATCGCTCATAATAAGGTATTTTCAACTGCTAATGCCTTTAGACTTACGGCCATCTCTTGTATTGTTCGAGTGGTCGAAATTTTTCTATGATGGCATAGGCATTTTCGTCAGAAAACCCATGTTTTCAATGATTTGACTTTTTAATATAAATAGCATCACTTTAGCCCTGCTCCAACTCTTAATTAACTTATTTAGGCATGTGATCTACCTATACAATAAAACCCCTGTAGATTGATTATTGAAACCGGCCTGTCTCTCCCTTCATTCAGGTAGGAAATGCTTGACAACAAAAAGAAAGCTCCAAAACTAGTAAGGATAGGATGGAAAGGAGAAAAGAACAGCAGCCACTTCATAAATGTCCCCCACCCCTTCCATAGTGATAGGAACTTCGACAACCCCTTCATCAAAAGCTTTTTAATCTTATCTCACAATCATGAGTACCATCAAATATTCCTGCTAAATTATTGAACAATTCTTGACATTTTATGGATAGAATTATAACATATATGTGGACCCAAGGGAATAAAATTTACAGCTAATAATATAAATAATGAGCGTTTTAGATAATTACTTATTAGCAACGATAAGCTAAAGTGCGTATGTGAGAATGTATTCATTTTCATGACAAATTAGCAAAACTAAAGTTGGATCACTGCTAAATAAAATTAAAGAAAGAATAAAAATCATATTTTTTGTAAGTAGTGCTTAAAGCATCTCTAATGGGAGTGTGAATTGCAGTCTAAAGTGAGTCACATCTTCCCAACATGTTTATATAGCAAAAAAAGAAAAAAAGAATGTTTATTTAATTTTTTTTAAAAATAATTTATATCTTGACTATTTCATTATCCTCCCTATTGAACGTGTACAATCTACAATTCCATTGGAGATGTTTTTCTTTCTTCCCTCATTTCGTTTTCTACATTTATAATAGTCCACATTGTTGCATTGAAGATGCTCTTACACATCTACCTTCAATGCGACAATCGGTCACTGTTACATTCTCTAATGAATTAAAATGTATTCAAAATTTTGTCGCCAAGTAGATGTTCATGGTAAGACTGCTTACAAATAGCATTACATGATAAGAAAATTCGTTAATTTTGACTCCGTGAACAAGTGCAATGTACTTTATGAACCAAGATATATATTGTAGTATGCCATACAATTACAGAAACAGATAAAAAGGTATAATTCACAGAAGTACGATCAGAAGTCAATTTTGCAAGTAGATTGCATAAAATAAATTGACTACATATGGTGCAAATGTATTATAGTTTATTGTTTTTCAATATCAACATCGTATTGTTTCTTTGTTCAAGAAAAGGATTATAAACAAAAAACAAGTCTTACAAAACAAAGAAACACAGTAAATCAAGATCAATAAATCAACGTAAAGCACCCATTTTTTTCTTGTATCTTATATGAAAAAGTTAAAAAGATAAACAAGAGTAAGAAATAACAGTCAATTACTCAATCAAGAAACATATAACTGTATATACACACAGTTGCCGCAATATCTTAACTAGATTTGGTATCTCCACAAAAATCAATTTGGTAGTTCCAAAACAGTTTATAATGCAAACGAAAAGACACTTTGCAGTCCCCACTATAAAATTAATTTCTATTATAACTACTATTTAAGAACCACCATCATTAACTCCTAAGTTGCAAAATTCAAATTCCAGGTAAGTTATGGCAAATTTGATCTTTTCCTTTTCAATTTCTGTAGTTCATATTGAAAAAAATATATCTACTAATTTTTTAAAGGTGCTATAAATATATTTTACACACCTTATTTTGTGTGTTTTAATTTCAATAAATGCATAAAAAGATATCTTTCTTTGAATATGTAGAATAGGTTTTCAACTTCTCAGTAATAGATTATTCAAAATTTTAAAATCCTAACACAGATTTTTTTGTGCTCTACTTTTTTTTTTTTTTTTTTTATATCTATACCAATCTAGTTTTTTAGTTTCTTCACTTTTTCTATTAGTATTCGAGATGCTATAGATGTGGTTAGCCTTAAGCACTTGATGTTAGACTGAAAATCTATCCAAAACAATTATAAGGAAAGAAATTGGATCAAAAAATCAAAAACCTATAAATCGAGATCATACCTCCAGCTATTGATGATATTCCAGAAGCTTTTTGTATTATCCAGGTTAGGCATTTCCAAGCTCTCCAACACTCCGAATTTGATGGTGTATATTTTATATTTTGTGTTGTTTGATGTGTGTGAGCTTTGGGACCAAACCCGTCTACATAGAGCCAATCTCCCATCAAGCTATGACTTAAGTTACCAATTTTCTAATCAATGGTGGAATTAAGACTCCTATAAAATATGAAACTGAAAGCTCCATGAATGTTGGACCATCAATTTGACTGTTGAAGAAATGGGAAGAAACGGATCTGACCGTTGAAGAAATGGGATGAAACGGATATGTTACATTATCCCACTTGGTCCATACATTCAACCTATTGTCTCAATTTAATTCCATCGATTGTCCTTCTTAAGAAGTAAATACATGAATTATGGCTGAGTCCTCTAATAAAGAGTTTTAACTTCCATGTATAGGTCCTCAAGAATTATTCTTTATATGGTATCAATATTTAATGAAAAAGACCATATGTCTTATTCTTGGTCATACAAAGATGTATTTTTTCAAATAAATTAAGGCGTGCAAGAATATGAGAAAATATCACAACAATAAGAGTTTCATACAAAATTGTATGTACCATTACATAGTGGAACCAAGTCCCATTTTCTTTACACGATCCTTGAATTTCAATGGCGGCATGCCTTTATTCAAAGGATCGACGATCATCAATTCGGTGCTTACGTGCTCAATGACCACTTTATTTTCTTTAATACATTCCCTTATGGCTAAATACTTAATATCGATATGTTTACTTCGATTACCACTTTTGTTGTTCTTAGCCATAAAGACAGCAGTAAAATTGTCGCAGTAAATTCTCAATAGCCTAAAAATAGAATTCATAACTCTAAGCCCAGATATGAAACTCTCATTGTTCCATTTCTAGATCATTTTTTGGGCATTGGTTCAAATTGAACTTATCACCATTCACAATGGGGGCTATGCTTGACGAACAATCCCTCATCCGGAATATCTCTAAAATTTTGTTGATATATGTTTCCTGAGACAGATCCAAAATACCTCGCAATCTGTCTCTATGAATCTTAATGTCAATTACATAAGATGTCTCACCCATATCCTTCATATTGAAATGTTTAGAGAGGAATTATTTCACCTCATGCAACAACTCTTATCATTGGTTGCAAGTAAAATGCCATCTACGTATAAAACAAGAAAACGAATCTTACTCCCACTAACCTTCTCGTATATGCATTGATCCATGAGATTTTCAACAAATTCGAATGAAGAAATTACTCCATAAAATTTAAAATACCATTGATGAGACGCTTGTTTTAGACCTATATAGATTTCTTAAACTTATAGACCAAGTTCTCACCATCATTAGAGGGAAATCCTTTAGGTTGTTTCATATAAACTTCTTCTTCTAAATTCCAATTTAGAAATGTTATTTTCACATCCATTTATTGTAGTTCAAGGTCAAATTGAGCTACTATGCCAAAATAATACGTACAAAATCTTTCTTAGATATCAGAAAGAAGGTCTTCGTGTAATCGATTCCCTTTTTTTGAAAGAATCACATAGGAACGAGTCTCACCTTGTATCTCTCAATGTTGCCTAGTGAGTCTTTCTTAGTCTTAAAGACCCATTTACAACCAATAGATTTAGCACCACCAGGTAACTCAAAAAGATCCCAAACTTCATTACTCTTCATGGAACTCACCTCTTCCTTCATGAAAGTGTACCATAATTCTGACTTTTCACAACTCATAGCCTGTGAAAATGATTCGGGATCATTTTCGGCTCCAATACTGTAGTCAGGTTTTTGTAGGTACAGTTCATAATCATTAGGAATTGCTGACCTTTTTGTTCTAATAGATCTTCTTAATATTGTACCATCATCTTCGAGAGAAGCTTGTGGTTCAACTTTTTTGTTTAGGAGGTTCTAGTAATTTCTGAATTACCTAATCTACTTGAACGTTGTCAGTAACTTGTGGAGTTTCAATGATTGGTTGTTCGACACCTGTTTGTGCTTGAGGGATGCTGTGAACTATGACCAATCTATCACCTGAGGTGGAAGGTTGAGATTCTAAATGATTATGCTCAATAACTTTGTTCCTGGTTTGATCACTCCCACTTATTAAGTCATTCTCAAGAAACTCGTCATTTCTTGATTCCACAATCTTAGTGCTGTGAGATAGACAGTAAAATGTGTACTCTTTAGACCTTTCGGTATATCCAATGTAATACTCACTAATGGTCATTGGGTCCAACTTCTTCTCTTATAGATTATAAATCCTCAATTCAGACGGATATCCCCAAACGCATATATGTTGTAAACTTGGCTTCCTACATTTCAATAATTCCAATGGTGTCTTTTGGACAGCTTTGGTTGGAACTCGATTTTATATATACACTACTGTCTTAAGTACTTCAGTCCATAAAGATTTAGGAAGATTGGAGCTACTAAGCATGCTCATACTATGTCCAATAATGTTCTATTTCTTCTTTGCGTCACACCATTTTGGTCTGGTGAACCAGACATGGTGTATTGGGCAATTATCACATACTCTTGAAGAAACTTAGTGAATGGATCCATCCTCCGTGTACCTATCGTAATATTCCGCACCTCTATCTGATTTTACAATCTTAATTTGCTTCGACATTGTTTATCTAATTTAGCCTTAAAGGTTTTTAAGGCATCTAATGCTTCACTCTTATTAAAAAACGAGTAGAGAAACATATATCGTGAGTAATCATCAATAAAGGTAATGAAATATTTCTGTGTGAGTCCATGTCTGGACCACATATATCGGTATTTATGATTTCTAATATGACCTGTTGGCACCTTTCTTGTACTCGTTGATCTGTTTTCCCTTAATGCAATCCATACATGTGTCAAAATCAATGAAATCTAGAGTTCTAAGTACCCTATCATTTACTAATCTTTTAATTCATTTCATAGATATATGTCATAATCTCTGGTACCACAACATATAGGAGTCTTCGATAATGTTACACCATTTAGTGCCAGTGTGAATATGCATTGAACTATAAGCTATATTTTTTTGTAAATTAATACGACAAAGACCATCAGACAAAATATCATTCCCAACACAATCAGAATTATATAAAAAACTGAATGACGTGTTTGAAAAATTAGAAAAATATCCCAAGGGTACAATTCGGAAATAAAGATCAAGTTTCATGAAAAACTTGGAACATAAAAGGTTCTATCTAATTTCAAAACAAAGTCACTGCTTAAAGTTAAAATTCATGTTCCTATAGCCTCCACATGTTCCGGATAAGATATTTTGCTCACTTTCCACTGGCTTCCATAAGTTATGCATCCTATAAGGAGTTTTCAATGTGAATTGTAGTTCCAGAGTCAATCCACCAGGTTTTAATATTTAGATTAACCATATTAGATTCAGAAAAGCAAATGAGTTTGATTACCTTTATCATCAAGGCATTTCTTGAATTTAGCGCAATCTTTCTTCATGTGTCCCTTCTTATTACAGAAGTAACAATCGGCCTCTTTCTTGATATCAGCTTGAGGTGGTATTTTACCTTTCTCCTTCTGATTAGCTTGAGCATTTCCCTTCCCACGGGTTGTAGTAAGCATTATACTTTCACCTTGTTCCATTATTAGCCTCCTTTCTTCTTGAACACATATAGTCATTAGTTCATTAATTGACAATTTATCCTTATGTGTATTGTACGAGATTTTGAAAGGTCCGTACTGTTGTAGGAGAGTATTCAAGATGTAGTGCACAATGAAGGATCCAGACATCTCAACCTTGAGTTTCTTAAGTTGAGTCGTAATGTCTTTCATCTGTATAATGTTTTAGCGTACACCTTTCACACTGGTGAACTTTAAGGATGAGAATTTTATTATAAGAGTGTTTGCTAATGCCTTATATGAAGTGACAAATTGATCATCAATAGCCTTTATCAAGTCTTGGACCTTCTCATGCTGATCAACGAAACCACATATATCAGCAGAAATTTTAGTTTATATGAACATCACGCTGAAGTGATTAGATCTCTCCCATTTTTATAAAGCGTGATGTCTGCTCTAGTGTTGGTATCGGTGATTTTAGGTGGTTTGTCTTTCCTAATAGTATAATCAATATCTACACACCCAAAATGTAGAAGAATTATATCCTTCCTTACTTTATAGTTATCACCATTTGATTTGGGAATATCGCAACGAATATTAAAAAAATTACCAGGTTGTGAAACTACGTAATATTTAAATTGCTTATGTTAAAATTGAGGCATAATTGAATAGATTGCATGTTTTACCAATATAAATCATGCTAAAATTGAATATAATGACATAAAATTTGTCTATGAACTAAATTTTTAATTCATATATATTCAATTATTCCTTATGATAGATATGCACTTAATTCATATTTAAGTTTATTATGAAAAAAATTTGATATTCTATCCTAACGTAAACTACTTTATAATAAAACTATCAAGTCATATTCTTGTTTATAATTTCCGTGGGCAAATTATGAGACAATTTGATATTTTATTTTAATTAATTATATAAATATAATAAAAAATCCTATAGGAAAAATTTATCATATTAAGTACAATTAATTACAACCTTAATGTCTTTACTTTTTACGTAATCATAAACTTAATATATAATTTTATTTAGAAACTTAATATATAATTTTATTTAGAATTAATAGCAGAAACCCCTAGAAACATTTCCATCTGAAATACACCACATACCTATTGAAAATCTTAGAAAACTCCCTATTTGAAACCTTTTATGCGAAATACAACTTTTTTTGTACAAAAAATCCCCTACCGTACAATTATGTTAGTTTGACTGGTAAAAACAATAAAACTTGCCAAAATAAAAGAGGAATAATTGTAGTTGTGATCCCAAACTTTTTATTTTTTAGCAAATTATATCAAAATCATTTATTTGCACAACCCACAATCTCAAACCTTTAAAACTTTATCTACTTTTCCGCTCCCAAATCTTTCGAAATCTCTCCATTTTCTTCTATTTTTCATATCTGGATTGTTTTCTTCAAGTCTAATTTTCAAACCAAAAGCCCTACTCTTTCCACTATTTCTTCTTTCAACAAAACAAATTCCCTGTCATTAGTTTAACAATTTCAAGAATCAAGATCCAAACTTAACACTCTAATTCTTGAGGTGTATCGCCAACATGGATATGGGATTATTGTGTTTTACCCTAGTTTTCTCTCTGCCTTTCAAGATCTGATTTTTTTTTCAATAATTTAGATTAGAGTCAATCGCAATTGACTTTTAATTAAACCTCATAATACCAATCTCCATTCCAAGATCCATTTTTTTCTTCTTTTGAGCAATGGTGAAGTCTGGGTTGGGCAACAATGTTCAAGTCTGAAGGTGGAGTTGTCCTGCACCCTCGTCATCGAGTTCGACTGAGTCGACTCGGAGAAGTCGTTCCAATTGAATTTCTTTACCTTGGCAGTTCAATCTTCAATCAAGGCTTCCTGTCGTCAATGTTTGTGCCTTTGGTATGGTGAGGTCTATAACTGGAGGATTTAATTGATTTTGCCCCAAATCTACAGACGCAGGGCTTGAAAAGTCGCTAAAATCAAATTCATTCTGCTCAAGATCCAAGAAGTAATTAGAAATCGAAACTGAATAGTCAAATTGAGAGCTTGAAACCGATGAATTTGTGCTACTGGTTCTTTCAATCTCAGCAGCAAATGAAAGCTCTTTTGGAGAAAACTCTCAAAGAAAATGCATTCTAATTTGTTCAATTGTTGAAACTTCTGCTGGATTTGCCATCTAATGTATTAATTCTAGCAAAAAAAAAAAAAAAACTAAAGAAGAAACGGATTTTAGAGATCGGGAAATTTGAAAAATGGATTTCAATTTTGATGATAGTTGAGAGTGGAGTTATAAGAGTGGAAAAGGAATCTCTATAGCCGAGATTTTAGATTGTGCAAATAAAATATTTTGGTGTGATTTGCAAAAAAAATAAAAAGTTTTGGGATCACAAATGCAATTATTCCTCTTTAATTTTGACAATTTTTACTATTTTTAACGGTCAAACTGACGGAATTAGACAGTAGGGGGTTTTCACACACAAAAAATTGTAATTCACATCAAAGGTTTCAAAAATGGGAGTTTTCTATTATTTTCAATAGATAAAGGTATATGAGAAATGGAAACATTTCTTGGGAGTTTTCTACTATGAATCATTTTATTTAATTAAAGATGTTGTGGCTAATCTCCAATTAAATAAAACTATATAGATCACTAGATATTAACTATTTTATACATAAACGATTAACTCAATATGAGAATAAGTCTAATAGGACAATATTAACTAACATGTTATGTTTATGCACAAAATTCTCGTAGCTTTATAAATTGCATAAAACTATTTAAAACATAATTAACTCATGCAAAATAAATATAAGTATAATTGTAACTTGTCATAATTTAATTCATCATAAAATTGGATATACTATTCTAAACATAAATAATTAACATATGCATTCCCAAGAATTAAACTCTAAAAAATTCACCCACTAAATTAATTCTATAAAATCGGTTGTACCCAAGAATAAATTCTCCAAAATTGGCCCACAAAAAACTACATGTGCTTAATAATTAAAGGGAACAATACGTAAACCAGGTTTTTAGTATACATGATTTCAAATCTACGAGATGTAGTTTGTGATTTCAAAAATCAAGTTGTAAAGAATATATATTATATATAAAATATAGATAAATTAGGTATGATTAAATATACTTCCTGAAATCAAGCATTCAGTTACCATTTCAAAACAGTGTCCTTAAATAACAGCTCGTCGTCCCCTCTAAAACCCAAAAATATCAGAACGATGCCATTCTTCCATGCAATTGAAGATTATTTGTAGAAGGAGGTCACAACTAATCCGAATTCAAAGCATCAGAACAACACTATTCTTCCCTGCTATTGCAAATTATTTGTTGAAGGTGGTCACAACAATCGCGAATTCAGAGATTCGGAACGACGCCATTCTTCCCTGCAATTGGAAATTATTTGTAGAAGAAGATCACAACTAATCCGAAATTGGAAATTATTTGTAGAAGGAGGTTACAACTGATTCGAATTCAAACAATTGAACTCAATAGCCAGAGCATTTTCGCTGAAGAATCTCTGCACTCTACAATATATTCAGTATCTAATTTTACCTATCCCTGTTACACTTTTGTGTTCGTATTGCATTATTTTGAATTGCAATTGACTGGAAGGGAAAATATTCGTCGCAACAGGAAATTGGTCACAATCACATTTTACGAAATAATTATGGACTGATTCAAAACAATACAGAACATAGATGTAACTCCAATTTATCAATTTGACCATGATTTAAATCTATGATCGTAATGTGTCTATGTGACCATGATTTCGTATATACACCGAAATGTATAGTTGTGATCGAAATGTGTCTTTGTGACCATACATTGCTCGATCGTAATTGCTGTTATGTGAAGCTTATGGACACGGTAATGACATAATTCAATTTGGATCCTACTAAGGTGGCGGTCACAATGAACTTCAAATTGAAAATTGGTTTGCCTCCAGTCAGAATAAATACTGACAGCAATGTCCTATCGTACATGACTCTAAAATGTATGGATCGCGATCCTTCGAAATATTCAATAAATATTGAGGTCACAGATTCAGAAATTGGACAACAGTGTATCAGTTTTCCAACGGTCAAGGCAGTTACAAATAATGTAAAATCTACATGAGAATTATTTTCGTTACAGGAAATAGCATCTGATATATGTGAGGCAATAATAGAACCATTGGGTCACAGTAATGAACATGTGGTCACAATTGTATCAGTTCCTAATGCTAGTAATGAAGAATGTGGTCACACAAATTGTGATATGTGCACGCAGATACATGACATGTGACTTGTACAATATGACTTGTGACCTATACTCATGAAAATGTGACCTTGTGACCTGTTACATGTGCAAACAAATATGTGACCAGTGCGAAAGAATATGTGAAATGTCACCTTTGAACGCAGACATGTGACAATTAAATTAGATATGTCACCTGTAAAATGCTAGTGATCAATGAAAATATAGGTATGAAAATAGATTTGTAATACCGCATCTTCAAGGTTTTTGGTCTTCGTCGTCACATCATCTTTATCATCAATTGCAGTCTGCTTCACCACACCAGCTATAACAGCATCGGCATGTTGCTGTACTTCTTTAAGTTTGAACATGTCAGTGATGTTGACTACGCTAGAAGTGATTGGAGTTGATGACATCCCCAAATCGAATGATGGGGTCGGAGGAAAGTACGGGTATTCGACTACATCAGCAGGATCTATCTTACCCTTGCCTTTCCTGTCCATTTTTTGTTCACTGCTTGTGACCTGAATGTAACACATAATTTAACTGTCAATCTCAAATACGGACCATGTAACATTTTGACGCTTACAATTCTACTTACTTTCTCTGGTTGCTCTGCAACTCCAGCACTTTGCCCATCATTCTTGTCATTAAATTTTTCCAATATGGCATCTATCGTACTTGATATCAAAACAAACACAGAATTGGACAGAAAAGTCATGTTGGACCTTATGTCCACCATGTCACACTTAATCTCGCCTTGCATGCAGATAATCTGATTGATTTTACTGTTCCTTTCCTCATTTCTTTCTAAAATTGCATCCATTGTACTTGATATCAACACATTCACAGACTCGGACAGGAATGTCATGTTGGACCTTATGTCCACCATGTCACATTTAATCTCACCTTGCATGCAGATGATCTGATTTATTTTATTATTCATAACCACTTTCAATGATATTAACTGTGACTTGACATCATTGAGTTGCACCGTCGTTCTGTATTCTTCAACTGGATTTCAAATATTTGGCCACTCAACTCCTTCAACTGGTCAAGCACTTGTAATTGAACATTACACAAACCCTTAATGAACTTATGTCTGTGACATATGGTTCTTAACATGTGACAAATGCTTTGTGACTTTTAAATGTAATTATGAAGCAACTTACATCTGATTGTGGTCCATCATTTGCATGTGTTGCTTGCGGCTCCTTTGGAGTATGAACGTCACTTGTTTGTGGCTTCGTCAGATAATTTTCATATGTTGTTTGCGGCTCACTTGGGGTATGAATGACACTTGTCTGTTGCTCTGTCAGATAATTTTCGTGTGTTGTCTGCTGTTCAGTTGGGGAGTTGAAGTAAGACGAGGTCCTCTGCCTTTTTGGTGGTAGATCAACAAAATCATCGTCGTCCTCATCAAAATCATTTGAATGACCTTTTCGTCCTTCCGTAATCATTAGCAACCGTGTTTGGGTTGTATTTGATTGGATAGTTCCACTCATGCTTACATCTTTGAAATGTCCGTCTCCTGGCATACGTAGTTGCATTGGTTTGGTGTATGGAACACCGCTCATATATGGAACCACCATCTCCAAGTCAGACGGAACGATGTCATATATTTCAAGCTGTGACATTAATGCAAATGAAACACTTAATTAATGATGTAATTGTAATGAGACCTGATTTTATTCAAAGACGTTATTGTAATGAGACAATGTATGTGATCTGTGAATGCATAACTAAGTATGTGACATATGCACATATATATGTGACCTTGTGACATGTGATCTATGCAAACAAATATGTGACCTTGTGACCTGTGTATACAAAAACATATTTATACATTTACATCAGGATATGAGAATACATCTTCATCCAATTTCACTACAGACGGCTGTTTATCTGACATCCAATTCATAATGCGGGGGTACCTGTTCCCCATTCTATTGGTCATAGGTCCATTGAGTTTAGGAATGGACTCGTATATCCAAACTTGAAATGCAACCAAAAACCCCTTCTGGGCTGTTTGTCTGACATCCAGTTCACAATGCGTGGGAAACCATTCCCCATTCTATTCTTCACGGGTCCATTAAGTCTGGGAATTGCCTCGTATATCCAAACTTGAAATGCAACCAAAAACCCCTTCAGTCTATAATGTGGATTCATGTGATCTAAAACCTCCTTCAATGATTTTATCGAAATTTCAAATAAATCTTTACCCCAATGAAACATCTCCATTAAATCAAAATCTTCTACTAAAGCAAACAAATAGTTTTCAACCACCTTCTTGTATGATGTGGAGAACAGGTATGAAGTAATCAAATATAAAATCTCAAGCCTCACAACATCATGATCATCTATGTTTGACACATTAAGAAATACATCTCTAACATCTTCATTTGTAACCAACTTCAAATTCCCCAAATATGTTTCCTTGATCCTAGATGGAATATTGTCAATCATTTTCCTCAAATTATCACCATTGTATCTAAGACTTGTAACTAAACAGAACTCACACAATGAAAACCTGATATATCTATTTGCAACCTTAAACCACATCTCATTGGGATTCCGTTGCCTCACCTCTCTCAGCAGAAAGTAATGAATAAGTTGGGGCTGCAAGACAATTTCATGGCATTCCATGAAGTACGAGAAACAAGTTTTCACCAGGATGGCCCTTTGTTCGTCATTGAACTTTGATGTGAAATTTGACAGAACATTTTTGGCAACATTAGTGGTAATTTTCCCCGGAAACCATAGCTTTTCAGGGATAATGTACTTCCATTCCTGCATCACATTAAAGAAATTATGAACATTTGTCAAATATGTTCATGAAATCATCAAACAGGTAACACATAATAATCTCTATGAACCATTACAAAGACATATCACAATCTCAACAAAATTTAGAATATTGCTCAGAATCCACGATTCACAGATTCTATTCAATACATATATACACAGAAATGAAAGCCCCAACTTATGATCCAGAATATTTGTCAAACCGATCATAATAATGGTCATAGATGATTATGCACACAACATTATACGAATGATAATAGATATTCACATCATTTTCCAATAGAAACTTTCGGTCACAAATGCAAAAATAATTGTGACCTGAATAATACTGTTTTATTCAAATAAGAACTTCAGGTCACAAATGGAAAATTTCAAGTCACAACTGAGTTACCCATAATCTCAAAATACCACAAAATTAACTTACATTCTTCAATTTCGATTTGCGTGAGTAAATCGGAGTTTTAGGGATTTCTTTACGAACTCTCTTTTTCACTTTCGGTCGCGATTCAATCGTCATTTTGGGGATTTCTTTACGAACTCCCTTTGACACATTCGGCCTTCTTCCTTTTCCTTGAGCAGGTCCAGATGTATCTCCAGCGCCAGACTATTCTTTCCGGTCACTACTTCTTGTTAACGCCATTCCTTCTATCTTCCAGTCACAAGCCATAGCCACAAGCCTCAAAACAAGCCTCGGTCACGGCCTTTTCGCTTTGCACAGCCTTGTGCTTTGCACCGCCTTTTCCTCTTCTCAAATAATGTAGTAATTTGGGTAAGAATCAATTTGGGTTTTTTTTATTGAGAGATGGTGGGTTTGAATATTTAGCGGTTTTTTCTTTTTTTGATTGAGGGATTAAGGGTTTGAAGATTGAGCGGTTATTAAAGATATTGTTTACTTATTTAAAAACTCTCTCTCTCTCTCTCTCTCTCTCTCTCTCTCTCTCTCTCTTCAGTTTTAACGTAAAAAGCGGTGGTGGTTATGTTAAATAAAAAATTATTTATATCATTAATTAAAACCTGATTTGTGAATTATGAAACTTGATTCTTGATTTATGAAAATGGTACTTTAAATCCATGCCTGGCTGTAATTTCCTCATAATTAAATTCTTGCAAAAGTTGGTCCAATAAACAATTGTATGTGTCAAAGATTAATTCTGTTAAACTTTGGCCCAATAAAGAATTGCTTATGATTTGTAAATGGGCCAAACAAGTACTTGTATAAATTCAGCTCAATAATAGACTGCAAAGGAGGCCGAAAATACTTATATAATTGAGGAAATTACACCTAGAAAGGTTTTTAGATTTCCATTTTCATAAATAAGGAATCAAGTTTAATTATTCAGAAATCAGGTTTTAATTGATAATTAATA
>CAIGRT010060429.1:0-10960 GCA_903798405.1 Fraxinus platypoda | reverse complement strand
TAAACTTAATGTCTTAAATTATTGACTTTTAGATAACTAACTTGTACTTTCATAACTTAAATGGACCGAGCTTCCATAGCTCGTTTCTTATTACATCAACCAACGTAAGAATATAAAATTCAGGACCTTACAATGTAAGGCCTTATTTTTGCCTATGCATTAGCGTCTCATCATGTAAGGTCTAATCCATGCCTATGTGTATTTCTCCAACATGAAAGGCCTCATCTTCGTCCATGCAACAGCACATTCGCCATGCAAGGCCTCATCTTGACCTATGCAACAGTGACCCCACCATGCAAGTCCTCATCCTGGCCTATTCATCAGAGCCTGTTCCATGCAAGGCCACATCCTGGACTACGCATCTGCGCCTCGGCCATGCAAAGCCTCATATTCACTTATGCATCAGTGCCTTCGCCATCCAAGGCCTTATCGTGCCTATACATCAACGCCTCCTCCATGCAAAGGCTCATCCTGGCAAATGACTTTTCTCTGCTATGCAAGGGCTCATCCTGGCCTATGCAAAAGCAGCGCCTCCACCATGTAACGCCTACCTACGAATCAGTATCTCTTGCAAGGCAGAGCTCTTCCGGCCTGTGCAACAGTACCTTCGCCATGCAAGGCCTCATCCCGGCCTCTGCATCAACACTTCCACCATGCAAGGCCTCATGTTTGCCTATGTATCAAGGCCTCCACCATGCAATCCCTTATTTTTTTATTATGTATCAACGCCTCCATCATGTAAAGCCCTATGCATCAGGACATCTGCCATGCAAGGCCTAATCCTCGCCTATGTAATAGGTCCTCTGTTGTGTAAGACGTCATACTTACCTATGCATCAGTGCCTCCACCATACATGATCTCATCTTTGCCTATATATCAGGACCTCCGCCATGCAATGCCTCGTCTTCACCTATGCATCAACGCCCCCACCATGCTTGGCCTAGTCTTTGCCTATGTACCTGTACCTCCACTATCCAAGACTTCATCTTTGCTTATGCATCAGTACCTTCGCCATATAAGGCTTCAGTTTGGCCTATGCAATAGCGCCTCCATCATGCAAGGCCTCATCTTGACCTATGCATCAGCGCCTTCATCATGCAAGGTCTCATCTTTGCCAATGTATCAGGGCCTCCACCTGTAATGCCTTATCTTCACTTATGCATCAGTGTCTCCACAATGCAAGGCCTCATTTTGAGCTATGCATCAGCACTTTAACCATACAAGGCCTCATCCTGACCTATGCATCAACGCCTCTGCCATACAAGGCCTTAGCATAGCCTATACAATAGCGCCTCCACCATGCAAGGCCTCATCCTAGCCTATGCATTCACCATGCAAGGCCTTATCTTCACCAATATATCAGGGCTTCTACCATGCAATGCCTCATCTTCACCTATGCATCAGCGTCTTCGCAAAGCCTTATGTAAGCTTCTTCAAAAAGAGTTAAAATATAATTGGATTCTCAAAGCCATAAGTAAGCTTTTTCAAAACAATATCTCTCAGAAATAATAGATAGTGACACATCACAAAGTCTAATGATTTCCTTCAAATAAAGTTATGCATACCGATTTATAAAATAAGTGGAACAACCTGAATGAAATAAGTTGATATGGTCAATCTATAGTAATAACCAAAAAACTATCGTATCCTTTAGCCCTTTTTAGTAACTTTACTACAAAGTTCATCGTGATTCTTTCTCATTTTCACTCTGGGATAGGTAATGGTTGTAAAGCTCCCACTGTTCTTTGATGTTGTGCCTTAATCTATTGACATGTTAAACATTGTCCCACATACCCAATTATAATGCAATTTCAAATCCCTATACATTTTAGTAGCTCCTGGATGAATTCAATAAAATAAGACTTCGAATATTTTCTGCATCAGGACATTCAACCGCCCTCTAAACCACAGAATACAAATTTCTTATATATGAAAGTCGGAGAATTTCCCAGAATGTATATCATTCTTTATTTTGGAAAACTAATCATCTACCTATTGCCTTTGCATCATCTTATTTATTTTGGTTGGCTGAAATGTCAAGGCTACAAGTTTAATCTCCACATATCGTTGTGAAACGATTTCAATATCCATTTTTTGCAAATATGGGAATTCTGATTTTTGAGTCACAATCATGGTTGCAACACCAATATCGATTTTCTACTCAACACATCAGCTACAATTTTAGCCTCACTAGAGTGATAATTGATATAACATAATCATAATCTTTTAACAATTCTGACCACCTCCGTTGTCTTCTCATATTCAATTTCTTTTGTGTGAATAAAAATATTTTAAACTTTTGTGATCGATATAAATCTTGCACCATTGGATACAGATAATGTCTACATATTTTAAGTGCTAACACAACTGCGGCGAAGTGATGTGTAGGATAATTTTTTTTTTTGCACTCTTTAAGTTGAGCATATGCAATAACTTTACCATTTTAAATCAACACACATCCTAGACTATTCTTAGAAGCATCACTATAAACTAAAAACCCTACAGTATCAGATGGAATTGAAAGGGTAGGTGCCGAAGTCAATCTTTTTTTTTTCGATTTCTGAAAAACTTTGCTCACAAGCATCTGTCCACTCAAACTTTGTACTCATTCTGATTAATTTCGTTAAAGACAAACCTATTTTTGAGTATCGAAGCACAAATCAATGATAATACCCAGCTAAACCCGTAAAACTCTGAACTTCTAAAGGGCTTGTAGGCTTTGGCCAATTATTTACTTAGATCAACCGTTATTCCCTTACCTGATAAATAACATACCCTAAAAATATGACTCTGTCTAACCAAAATTCACATTTTTGAAAGGTGGAATATCCTTTAAGACCTAAAATGTTATCCTCAAGTGTTCAACATGTTCTTTACAAGAATAAATAAGGATATCATCAATAAATAAATCCTTAAATACTCAATTTATCAAATCCATAAAAGTTGTTGGGACATTTGTCAACCCAAATGGCATCTCATCAAAAACTTATAATGACCATATAGTACAAATCATTAATCCTATTTATTTTTAATTGTCACCTTATATAACTCTCGTTAATCTATACACAATCCCATTATACCATCCTTCTTCTAAACAAATAGCACTGGTGCACCTCACGGTGAAAAGCTAGGTATAATAAAACCTTTATCCAACCGCTCTTGTAATTGTAATTTCAACTATTTCGATTCGATTGGGGCCATTCTGTCCATGCTTTGGAAATTGGAGATGTTCCTGGAATTAATCAATCACAAACTCTATCTCACGATCTAGTGGTATCATAAGTCGATTATCAGGAAATACCTTTAGAAATTCTTGTACCACCAGTACATCACTAAGATTCAGATTGGGATGTGCTTCAATAGCCCTCAGACTAACCAAGTAACCTATACAACCACTATCCAATAACCTTTGTGCTTTCAATGCCGATATAATTGGGAATCTAGAACCCTTTCCAATTTCGTTGTATGTGAATGGTTCATCCTCTATTGTGGATTGATATTTTGATAATCAATCTATAGCCAAAATTATATAATAATATTTAATATCATTTTACCATTAATCGACATAGTTATCGATTTTCTATAATATCCCATAATTTTTGCATATATTATATGATAAAATGATTTATATGCATTGTTGTGGTTGTTACACTGCAATAAATAATTTGTGTTTAAATTGAAATTTCAAGGAAAGTAAATGATTAAGTACAACATCTTGAAAGTAGGACTCAAGTGTAAATAAGAAAAATATTCATTTTCAGAACATATGATTAACATATGAAGGATTTTAAGTATTTTTAACCATATAGAGACTTGTGAAAGTTTTTAGATAGATAGCGACGATTTAGGCTAGAAGGGTAAAATTGTCATTTCGTAGGTTCACGAATTTTGAAATGTGAATAATGAAGTTTAGTTTAAAAGAATAATATTTCTAATAATGAGAGTAAGTATTAGAAATTATTCAATGCTTTTAAAGCCTGTTTGGGATTTTCAGAACAGTTCGGTGCAATCTGAGATAATCCGAGTGAAATTTAGATTTTGAAATAAAGACATGAAGAATGAAGGATAAAAATATAAGGAATCCAATGGTATGCGTTTCATAATGTTTGGATTACGACATGATGGTTAAAAGTTGATTTTAAGGTATTTCTTGTTATTTGATATTTACTCACTAAGGGATTGTTTGACATAATTATTTTTGCTAAGATGAGGGGGTCGGTTCTAGCAAAAATTAAGGGTCAAAATATGGTTTTTATTTGGTTTAAAATGAAATGAATAGTGGAGAGTTGGGGACTATTCATTTGCTCCCATTAAGACCAAAATNCAATCCGAATTTCACAACCATTTCATCAAAATTTTCAGATTTCTTATCATTTTATGTCGAAAATTCTATCAAAGTTTTATAAAGAAAAGAAAATAAAAGAAAGGAAGGAATATTTTTGAAGATCAAGGAAAGGTGCTTGATTCCAAAGAGTTTTAAAGAAAAGATAAAATGGGATACTTATGTGCAAAGTGTTTATTCATTTTTATATATTATTGTTACAATCTTATATGATGTGCATTAACCTCTTTCATTTGATATGGTTCGGATTTGTTGATTTATGAAATTTACAAAACTTTTCGTACAATATGTTTTAACGTTTGTTTTGAATGTTATGCAAAAATGTATAGAGCTTTATGTTCAATATAGTTCGGTTGTCACTATAAAATGTGGTATAGATTGTATGGTATTGTTATTAATATTGTTTCAAGATTGAATTGCATGTATCTCACTTTGTATTTTTCAAAGCCCTTTTTGTTACAAATTAATGCGAATGGGATGGATGATGGTAATTGGTGGTGTTGTGTGCTGTGGATTGATGGAAAGATCTTAAAAATAAATTTACTTTTTTTTTTTGTTGAAGTGTTTAAATTTTAGAGTCTCAAAACTTTATGATTTAATTTCCCATGAGTCATGATGTTATGTTTTGAAAACATTGCAGTTTTTCTTTAGTTCATATTTCAAAGTATTTGGATAAATTTCTTTTTAAGTTCTGAAATGAATATTTGTAACGATTCGAATTAGAAATTCTGCTTTACATTTACTATCTTTGTGCCTCTTGGCATGGCTAATTCTCTATTGAACCTATTATGCGATTTATATCCTCTATTATTTGGGAATATGAAACACATTAAATTCGCGGTCATGCTTATATCTCTATATAATTCTAGCCTCAATTCCTCAAGAAATCTTTCAACTTTCAGTGCCTCAGTACTAACCATGTGGGTAGCAAATCTGGATAGTTCAAACTTGCAAATATATTCTCCCACGGCATACTTCCTTAACTATATGAATTTATTCATCTTCATGGCTCAAATGGGGTATGTAAAATATTTATTACGAAATAATACCTTAAATTAAGCCCAAGTCATAGTATTACTATCTTCAATGTTGTTGATGGTGTCTCACTAGTGTCCATCATTGACTCAAAGCATGAATGATGCGCAAGCCACTTTCCCTACTTCTGAAATTCTATTATATCTGAACATGCTCTCTGAAGTTCTTAACAATCCTCTACAACTATTGGGTCTAATGCATCCTCAAATGTTGGATGGTTCAACTTTCTAAACCTTTTCCCAACTACCTCAAGCTATTTGGCTCTTCGTTGTGGTTGTATAAAACCACCCTTTGTTGTTCTCGTGGTTCCATATGTTATATTAGTTGCTAAATTTTTGTGATTGATGCTCAGCCAGTTCAGTAAGTCTATCAATGACAACATCCGGATTATTATCTAGGATACGTGCATCTTATCTTTGGGTTGCGCCCCACCGCTACTATCACTTTTAGTTCTCATTGTAACTACAATACCAATTTGCGAAATAATCGTAATAAAGATTGGCCAATATCATTCATGCTAAGAGTAATGAAACTAAATAAAACTTACTATTGTAGCTGTACTATTATGTACTCCTAGATCACGTACATAGACAGTTTACAAAATCGTATTACGATACTATTCTCTATCACACCTCTTTTTTCGTAGACCCTATTTACACATTATTATCAGATAAAAATAACTACTCGAAGTTACCTGCATAATTAATTTGAGATTACAAAAAATAGTTACAATATTCCTTCAAAAGTTATATGTATACAATCTAGGTTTTTCCGAAAGTATAATTCAAAGGGAAATGCTACGTGTACATAATGCACTACATAATGCATTACACCTCTCTCACATCGAAGAGGGTCCACAAAGAATAAAATATTTGTGGACCCCTCTTCATGTAAGAGGGGTGTAATGCATTGTGTACACCATGAGGTGTACACATAGCATTTTCCTAATTCAAAACAATGTAGGACCAAAATAACAGCCTATAAAATCACCCCACAGCGACTCCATGTACATCGATCCTCAAAATAGGAGTAAGTGCTTCGCAACCACCCATATCTTCTATACAGTTATATGCTTATCTACAATGCAAGAACTACATAAACTAATGGTCAGTAAGCAAAAATTATACATGTCATGAATAGAATGTGTCCATTTCGATTCCTTTGAAAACATTATGCTAGGAAAGCATAACATTCAAATACTCATCAGAGTAAGCTCATAATATTTTCATCTGAAAACTTTACATTTCATTGGGCACTTGACCCATACACTATGCACCGAATAGATCTCAACATAATATCAGTATCAATAATCAATAATCAAATGGGCAATATGATATCGACATAGTAGAGTGGACTATCCTCTTGTGATCACTAGAGGTACATCCTCTAACTGCCCCTATGACCAGCCAAAAAGTATCACATCCATGGCACCAATAATCATAATATTGCAGGAGTACAGTCGAGAGCCCTTTCGTGATAACCAAAGGCACATCCCTTCAACACTTACAATCGCCCAAAAAGTCTCACTCGTGATGCTAAAATATATCACATAAGCATTATATGCCTCGGTACCCACTAAGTGGTCAATAAAACATTAGTAAACTCATTTTTCCAATCATATCATACATACTAGACTTTTAACGATGGACATTGACTATAGTGCATGAATATGCAAATGCTCGTGAATGGCGTACTCAGTCAAAATAGACACCAACATGTTTCAAATCCACGTACTCAACCATTTCAGCTATCACATGATTTATAATGAACTCCTTATCAAAGTTATATAAATACTATGATAATACTCTAATAAAAATATTTCACAAAGCCTTTTGCCTTTGTATGTGTGTGCTTTCTAGGGGTGTAGGTTAAGTCTATTTTTTTTATTTACAAACGAAAAGCAACATTTATTACCATCGAGTATTAAACACGATCCTCAATTTGATAACCTTAACACACACAGAGTCTCGTACTACGACCATTAATGCCAAAATAATTTAGATAGTGTTTCACTTCAAGTTATAATACAACAAAATGCACGTCGTAAAAAGTTCTTTATGGTATACATGTGAATGTCGGATAAAGTCATATTGTAAATACTCACCTTTTTTTTTATGACATATAGTACATGTTGTAAGAAAAAAAAAAAGAGAGAATGCACGCCATTAATTCACTTTTTACGGCGTGCATTTGAGCAAATGCATGCCGTAAATGCTCACTTTATTCAGCGTACATTTAGTGCTCGCGTAAATGTCAATTTCATTTTTTTTTAAAAAAAATATATGTTTTGATTACCAGCAAGCTTACAATATTTAAAGTACATATACCAACACATATAATCATATTTTCCATTATTTTAATAAATAAAAGTATTAAGTGCGATCCAATACAATATACCAAAATGTAGAATTAATCTAAATAATTAGTCAAAAAGTTGATAGCAATATACCAAAAGTATATTAATACTCTAAAAGAACTGATTAAAATAGTATAGAATAATCGACCCTTACTGAAGACATCCCATATTCATGGATCTCTCTTGTGCCACTCTCACCAGTTAGGGCAAAAAAAGGAAAGTGGAGGTATAACAGATAATGTTTTTCATGGCAAACAAGTATTTGGACCAGCTTTGCTACTTGTAAAGGGTGAGTAGATATCAGATTGCTCATACTATCTGATTTATTTTAGTCTGTGAGGCTAAGGAGTTCAGGAACCAAAAAAAAAAAACGAAAAAAAGAATTGATCCTAAGTACTTTTTTAAAATAAATACCAAGTGACAAACATTTAATCTAACTCCTAATATAGCAAAGAAATATATCTATCAACGTCAAATTTATGTTCTCTCTATGTCTTTATTAAAAGTATTAACTCGAATAATCAATGTAAATAAGCAAGCTTTTGCAATGCCGTGAGATTTATGTGCTTGTGAACCAATCTCTTTTGAAAACACACCAGCATATTGCCCTTGAATAGGAAGATGGGCCAGTTAGGAAGTTCATATTGAAGAACCAAAAAAAAAAAGGATGAACTACTATATTTATATAAAATAACAATTTCACTAGCAACCTGATAAGCAAGGGATAGGGGCATAAATTCGATTTGTTCATTCTGCAGTGGACCATGACTGGCACGAAGGACAATTCTACATTATCTCACCTACAAACAAAGTCCATATTAGTTTATGGAAAAAAATTGAAAAAGAGAAAAATATACTCAACAGCATACACAATTTCAATAACTTGTAGTTAATAACACAAAAAATAAAAACAATAGACGATCTATTTGCTGTAATTCCAAGAGAAAGAGAACATAGATTATGAGAGAAAGGTGGATTTTATTGAAAATATTAGAAATTTTCACGTTTTAAGAGAGAATAAAAAATAAAATGTGAAGCTATGAGTAAAAAAAGATAACAAATAGTGTCATATTGTAATAGAAGTTACAAGGCAAACCTTGATGGCATATGCACATTCTATTGATTTTAGAAATTTAAAGAGCCAATTTCAAACAAGTTATCAATTTCACTATTCTCAAAAAACTGTTGGACTCATCAAAAGATTTGCCAAACAGTTCTTCACAGTCATTAAAACCCAAGTCAATATATGACAGAATGAGATCCTTATAGTCGCCATCTTTATCAAAGGGTTCAACATGTTTTGTTCTAGAGGAACCTGTCTGCTTAATTATTTGAAAGAGACATCACACTTGAAGCTAGAACTCATTTGAGTACAATGTTCTAAGGAAATAACCCAAAATTAGAACTAGTTAGATAACTTCATGGCATTCCCCATGTCAACCAACAACAACAGCCAAAAGTAGCATAAAAGCATTGGGACCAGAAGATTCTGTTAAAAAAAAAAAAAAGAATTAGTACATGCAAGTAATACTATTGGTCCATATAAATCAGATATTTTTAGAAATGGGTAATGTATTTAAGAAAATAATAAACTTGTGGAAGGAACATACTTTTACAACTTCTACACATGGAGAAGGAAGTAGTTCAGAATTTTGCACAAAAATATCTTTTCTCAGATGGGAAAAGGGGAAAGAATAATGTTTAAGCCATTTAACCTCAATTAATTGGATAAGCAATGATTTATTGAAACCAGTTGAACGATATAAAAAAATTCATATTAGACTTACCTTCTCATTGAGAGAGTTCAATGATCTCTTTCCACTAAATTTGTCAACATTAGAAGCCATTGGATCCATTGCAACCTCTGTTAAGCTATAATCAATTGGAGGCAATGAACAATATGCTATGTTCTTCCTTTGCCAAACTCATTGACCCTATTCCAAGATTGCAGCTTAAATAATTCGTTGAAGAGAATGACCAAATATTTGAAGCTCGGTTGCATAAGGGCATCCAGAATAACAATTGATTGACTGATGCTTATGGCCTGCAATTGAAGCAAGGGCAACTTGTAAAGGTTAGTTGCAGTTTTCACAGAGTGAGGTTTCTTCTTCAATACACCTGAGTGCTGCAGGCTGAGAATTACATCGTTCAAATTACATCTAGATAGCTCATTTATAGAATGAACATTGCAATCACAAGACAAACAGAGGCTAGCAGCATGAGACCTTCAATAGACCATAGGTACTTCCACAGAGCATAATTGACCCATTTTCTATAACCACTATAGTTCTAAACTCAACAAGGCTCACTAGTCACATAAATTAATACTGGCATATAATTCTGGTAGCAACTATGAATACAACAAACCTTCTTGCTTAAATGACATAATCAAACGAGGGACTGTGTAAACTATATTGGGATAAAGTACAATATTGTATTAGACCATATAGCGTTGGGAAATCTAGAGAGAGTCATTGGCCCACGCTTACATCCAAAATAACAATTGATGATTGATGTTTATGGCCTGCAACTGAAGCAAGGGCAACTTGTAAAGGTGAGTTGCAGTTTCACAGAGTGAGGTCTCTTCTTCAATACACCTGAGTGCTGCAGGCTGAGAATTACGTCATTCACATACAAGGGTCTTTAAATTACATCTAGATAGCGCATTTATAGAATGAACATTGCAATCACAAACAGAGGCTAGCAGCATGAGACCTTCAATAGACCATAGGTAAATATTTCCCCACAGGACATAATTGACCCATTTTCTATAACCACTATAGTTCTAAACTCTGCAAGCATCACTAGTCATAGAAATTAATGCTGGCATATAATTCTTGTAGCAACTATGAATACAACAAACCTTCTTGCTTAGCATTACATAATCAAACGAGGGATATGCTATGTAAACTATATTGGGATAAAGTACAATATTATATTAGACCATATAGCATTGGGAAATCTAGAGAGAGTTATGCCACGCTTACATTTGGTAGATGGGATGGGAGATGCAATAATATTCTACACTGAGAAAATCTTTTGCTTAATCTTTACAATCTATGGCTTAATCCTTGCAATCCATGTCTTAATCCTTGCAATCCATGTCTGATAGACCAAATCAGGGTTAGAATAGAAGAGCATATTGGGAAAATTCTTTACGGTCATATTGATCGTTCATGTTCAATCATCAAGAACTCATGAACCAAAGCGGAAGCGTATCTGAATCA
>CAIGRT010060419.1:0-19005 GCA_903798405.1 Fraxinus platypoda | reverse complement strand
TTAGTCACAAAGAATATGCCATAAAAATATTTTACTGACTCAATTATTTATAACAAATCGAATCGGATTGACCTATATCCATATTTGATCCATATAGTTAACGGATTATCGAATTCGGATCTTAATCGGATTATCAGACTGAGACCCTAAATCCATCTCCCATTTATTTCGTCGGATTCGGATCAAAATCCAATCCATTGACAGCTTTGCTATAAAATCTAGGGCCTCGCCCATTCCTGCTTCTTTAACCCTAATTTTGAATTTACATTAACCCAAATTTCAAAACCTTCCTTCGAAAAACCTCAAGTTACCACCGAAGAGGTACTCCTGAATTCGCGTGCTTCACTATACAATCGGTGATTATTGTATCTGTATTTTTACAATATTTAAATTTTGTAGCAGTTTAATCGAGTGAAATTCAAAGTTTATTCATTGGAAGCTACGATTGGGACATGGCTCGTTTCCGAAGCGTAAGCCACGAAATACTATACTTATATATACGTATTACGATTGACTTTTGGTACTCCTTACATTGTACATTGTGAATTGGAACTGTAGAAGAAGAAAAAACCGTTTGTTAAGCCGATCATCAAGAAGCAGCCGAGTGTGGATCATATAACTGGAGACAAGATTCCAAAGAGTTTTGTTTTTTCTCGGGGGAAGTTGCCGGGCCCCCTTAGACAATTGCAGATGGATTTAAGAAAATTGATGCTTCCTTTTACGGCTCTTAAGCTCAAGGTGAGCATTGCCTGGGAATTCCATAGCAAATTCTATGAAGACATTGATGAATGCATCTGTAAAGTTGCAAGGATAAGTACTTAATAAAATAAGCTTAGTACCTCTATAATGCTCAAATTATGTCAATAAAGGAATTGTGATTTTCAACTAGTAAAGCTGACAGTTCAATTCAAATCCAGTACCTGATATATACTTCTTAAAAATGTGAATCTTTTTGAGGTTTATATTCTGGTGTTGTTGATTCCTAAGCTCTAAATGAATTGTTTATTGCCCAATTCTTTTTATGTTGGGCTCATAATTGTTATCCATGAAGATAGACATCAAGCATTCTTGAGGTAATATTTAAGATAAAGTGATTTCCGAATGCCAATCTTCCTTTGATGTTTTTCATACATTCTTAAATGAGCATATGTATTAGCATGGAAGTAATTGACCTCTTTTTTGTTTCAGTTTTTATGGCTGAGTTCTTGTATTTGTTTGTATTTAATAAAAGTAGTTTTTTGTACTAACAACATTGTTGCAAGATTCGATCAAGAGCGTGATTCTTGAAACTTTAGATGCATAGTGAATTCTGTCTGATCTTCAGTTGGCTAAGTTGATATTCTCATATTCATTGTGATCCGCAGGAAAAAAGGCGAAATAATCTCAAAGACTTCTTGAATGTTTCAGGACCTATGGGGGTAACACATTTCCTCATTTTATCTAAAACTGACACGGCACCATACTTGAGAGTTGCTAGGACACCCCAGGGTCCAACGCTTACATTTAAAATAAATGAATACTCATTGGCTTCTGATATTGTTCAAAGTCAGTTGCGTCCAAGATGCCCCAAAGATCTTTTCAAAAACCCACCCTTGGTAAGATCACATAAATCCTCGAGCAAACTTGAATGCTTGTGTGCAACAAATAACGTGCACACACCTCTTAATGGTGTACGAAATGTTTCGTAACTTTGGATGCTGTATGATATGTGCGCATTCATATACTGACTGCTAGTAGTCTTTTATTTTGCCATTCGGTTACCCTCATGGAAATATTTCTCGTGTTTGAACGTTGTAGATTGTTCTTTCTGGTTTCGGGACTGGGGAGCAACATCTGAAGCTCATTACTATAATGTTTCAAAACATATTTCCTGCCATAGATGTGAACACTGTAAGTGAAGAATCTCCATAACTCAAATCTAATTATAGCTTCAATGCAGTTGTCTCTCTCACAATATGTGTTTCAGGTCAATCTTTCTTCGTGCCAAAGGATTGTATTACTAAATTACAACAAAGAGACGAAGTTGATTGACTTCCGTCACTTCTCCATTAGATTACAACCTGTTGATGTTTCACGCAGAATTAGGAAATTTGTGCAAAACCATCAGGTGCCTGATTTGAGAAATCTTCAAGACGTGAGTGATTTCGTGACAAAGTATGCTCTCTCTCTCTCTCTCTCTCTCTCTCTGGACAGAAGGCAATGCACTTGTACTTCATATCATGTTCTCACTGAATTTTACTATAAACAATTCCTATATACATTTTTAGTAGTTGATCTTTTATTCATTGCTTGTTTATTCCTCTTGAGACATCGTTTTTTCCTTTCCTGATTGAGTCAATATAGCTTTAAATTATTAATCTGCATTTCATGTTGTTCTAAGTTATTGGCCATTAATTTTGGTTTAAGCTATATAGCATAAATTGTGAGAGCATGTTACATGGAAAATAAATTGTATGTTATCATCATTTTCTGTAACATATCACCGTTTTCTACCTGATATTGGAGTAATTTTTTAATGTTGTCTTCTGTGGCTTATTGAAATGCAATGCCCTTTTCTTTTGTCAACTTATATAGCTAGGATAAGTTGCATGATGATTTTAGGAAAAATAGAACAATAGGGAGTTTTAAGGATTATCTCTGATACTAGATAAAAGTTAATTTGAAGGGTTGAAAAAACGAGTTTTGAACTTTTGTACCTGAAGTTTAATTCTTTTTTGTAACCTGATAAATGGAGGGATTCTTAAAGAAGATTAAATGTTGTTTTAGCCCCAGTCTGCCCCCATTAAATTAAAATTCATGTTTCTCTCTCTTCTTATCAATCACACGTTCTTTAATAAAATAATATTACACATAAATGTAAACATTTTTCCTTATTATTTTAACCACACATTCTCCAAAAAATTACCATTCTCATTAAAATGTGAAATAATGGAAGCCCAAACTGGGGCTAAAATATATTAGAGGTGGTTTCCCCGTTATGGTTTAGTTACGTTTTCCTTTGTTTCATTGAAGGGCTGGTTATGGATCAGAAAGTGAGGCAGATGATGAAGCTGCAACTGTAATTCTAGCAACTGACCTTGGTAGAGTTACCCGGGCTTCTAACAGAAGTGCTGTTAAGCTTCAAGAGATTGGACCTAGGATTACACTTCAACTCATCAAAGTTGAGGAAGGACTGTGTTCTGGAGGAGTAATATTCAGTGAATATGGTATATGCTAATCTCAACTGAAATTTTCTATTGATGTCAGGTGAATGAAGTTCCATTATTGAAGAAAGCAGTCAACTTGCATCTGGACAATATAAGAGCTTGTTTGGAGAGATTTTTATAAAATCATTTTTAACCGCACATTTTATGGGCCCATACCTTTTCACTTTTTAATCTCTACATTCTCTGAAAAAAGTCATTTTTTGCTTGGAAAAATCTTTCCCAAACAAACAGTAAAATGTCAATACAATGTTCTTTAATTGGTTGGTAAGTAGACAAGTCTCCATTGCAACAGCTTCAACATTCAGTTCCTCGTGTAAGCCTGTAGTGCCATTTAATGGTGTGCTGTAGACATGAGCATTCAAATTATGGGAAGTGAAGAAATTACTTGATTTTGAGTGGCTTGAACTCTCCAAACGCAACTATGGATAGATTTTCCTTTCTTTCCTATTTGTTGATGGTTAGAACATAATCTAGAAAAGGTGTTGCAAGGCTTAATTGTGCATGCCTCCTTTCGATATTTTTTTCTTTGTCCATGATGTCCCTTGTGATATTAAATTGATCAGCATATGATAGCCATCTCAGGCTTCGTTTTCTTTCAGACCTTTATTTATTTATTTTTAATAATTTTCAAATATGATATTTGAATAAACTCCTTTCCTTGTATGATTGCATTCAATCACGCATATAGCTAATAAATTGATGCTTTACTGTTGTCTTTTGGCATGGGTCAAGCAAAAAGTCAGAAAACCGATGATGAAGAGCAAGAAAATGATGAAGATGAGGTCAGAGAGCTGGAACGTGAGGAAGAGGAGGAGGAGGAACAAGACGACGATGTGGAAGAAGATTAGGTTACTGATGTAGTCCGTCAGTGTGGGTAAAGCAGGATGTGACTTTTCTGTACTTCTTCCCTTGATTGCTGTTTCTGCTTTTATTGTTTGCAATAGCATTTGATAAATTTTACAAGGATAATTGTTTATTAAAACATATATAACCGAAGCCATGTGTCTTAACTAAAAATTCAATCACAATTTGTTATGGAGGTGAAAGAACCAAGCTAAACTTGTATGTCAACTCGATTCGTCAAAGAAAATCAATCAACTGATATGTACAAACTTGTTTGGAAAGTAACTTCTCAAGTAAAGATGGGAAATCGGAGCAATTGGTCCCAACCTTCAAATTTTGGCACAAACATTCGTATCATTTTTCCTTGATGGGCGTAACTGGTTAGTAGGATGATTTTTCATTTCTTTTTGTCATGTTTTGTACTAGGAAGGAGGTGCAGGGCAGGTTTTCTGTAGGAGGAAGAGGTGGTAATGCAAGGGTATAAAAAGCAACATCTTTCCCCTACATACGAATACGAGCATATTCGGTATTGATAAAGATAGTGCAATAGACAACTTTTTAATACTGTTCAATGCTATTCAATCAACTAACCAAACACGCTATAAGAGCAAATAAAACAAACACCCTCAATCTTAAATAGTTAAATATATAATTGTACTAAATTGCCAAAATCAATAGTAATATTCTCTACTAAACTAAGGAGTTCACGTGCCTCTATAGTTGGCAAAATGAAGGGTAATACTGTCTTATGCCTCACAAACTTCTGACATCCAATAACTAAATGGGTAATTATATTCACACTATAGTTTTATTAGTTAACCACATTTAAATTTCATTTAAGATCCTCAATCTTTGCTCATTAGCCCTTGTGTCCCTGATTTTTTGCAAATGCATTTTTATCTCAACCTTCATAGATTAGCCTTCAGTAGCACGTCTCGTCTCAGGTAACAATTTTCGACCAAAAAGTCTACTGAGGGCGTACAATAACTTATTTGCCCATCATATTTATAAAAGGAAAATATATGTGAAAGTGCGACAAGTTATTTTTCACTCAAAAACACGAGATTTTGACTGAAACCATTACCAAAGATGAGATGTGCTAATTAATTAAAGGTTGAAGATAAGAAATGAAAAAAAGTTAGGGAGATAAGTTTTATGGGAGCATAAAGGTTGAGCACCGAGTGCAATGAAAATATGGTGCAACAAATAAAAAGTTTGTTGTGAATATAATTACCTCGACATTTTCCTTCATAAGGACACCAACAAGCAACTTCATATACACAACCTCCCGCAGATAACTTCTAATAAATAGGACGCAAATTAGGATGCAAATGTTGGCGGAAAAGCATCTTATAATCACCAAACTGAACTTCGGCAGGTGGATGCAGATCAAAAACGTATGAAACGGGCTTTGAAGTCGATATTGATTTTCTAGTTGTCACCTCATCAAACAACTGCCCAAAGCTTGATTCATCAAATGGAAATGATTCTCTTAGTAAGAAGAAACTGTCCCGTGCCAACTTTTCCACCTAATAAAACATTCAAGTCAGCAAATATAACCATATATATCAAATGCAAGAACAGAAAACCTAAACTCTTTTCCTATTGAAATGAAAGGGCAATGTTTTAATGATGTCTAGATAACTATCCGACTGTTGTCTTCGGTCTGCAAGCAACTAGCTGTAAGGAGAAAAACAAAAATTTGCAAGAAAAGTCCGTATTTAAAACAGTTTTTGCAATAAATCATGCTCTATTGGTGAATTTGATAACATATTTACTTCCACAATTCATGTAATGCCACTCCATGCCCATCAGATCTCAGATAAAATTTCTTTCTTTTTTAAGGTTGTTTTCCCACAATAACAAAACAGATTCATGTTCGAATTATTTATCAAGCTGAAGCTCTTTTTCAGTTAAAATACTGTCACCTCCACATTGGAAAAACTAACTATTTTCGGTAAAATTTACACACGCAGGATAAGTGGGAAATAGAATATGTAAGTCTATGTTTGACAAAGCTTTTAGGTACTCATAGGCTAGTTAAACTTCATTTTTAACCACATATTCCTTAGAACCCACAACTTTTATCTACGTTTTAACCACACATTCTTTGAGACCCTGTGCTTATAAACACCGAAAAGCTTAACCAAGCAAGAACTAGATTTTCTCCATTACCTGTAACTGGGAAAATCGGATGTTGTTCATGGTTAAGATTACTACCACTTCTTGCAGGGAGTCTGCCAATATTCGGATAGCCAGATACTCAAAGAACGTTTGTATGAAGCTTTTCTGTCCTTCCTTATATTCATGATCAAATCTAGGAAACCATAATATGCATTTGACTTCATTCCATGGAACTGTGTTTTCCCCTGCTCTGGACATGATGGTCTGATATGGATGACTAAGTCCCCACAAAATTTTGATGCCCGATGGGTCAGGAATGAGGGGATCTGGTTGAGATGATGTGGAAATTATACAGGAAGAGTCATAGTGATAAGAAATATATGTAGAAAAATAAAGATCGATGTCATCCAATAATAGTATGTATCCATCTGAAGAAGAATCAGGAAAAAATCGAACAAGAGATGCTGCATCAGTGTCTCTGTCATCTTGGCTGCACAAACTCAAGTCACTACATGATATCGCTATTGTACCAGATTCGTGAGAGAAGAAGCATGAATCTCCATTGCGACATCCCTGCAAATACTCCAACCAATTAAGTTACATATAGCCCCCAAACTCATTTTCAATAACACATTCTTTGAATAAAATAATTTTGCATGTGGACCCATAACTTCCCCCTATTTTTTTAATCAGATATTCTCAAAAAATCAATTTCACAAAATCAATTTTCAAAATATCCATATCAAACAGGCCCATAATAACAATTTAAAAGAGCCTATCATTTAGAAATGGCCAAGAGAGAAATTTAATGAACAAGGGCTGAAATAAGCAAAACTAGATACCTGTAAAGAGAAAAAGAATTTGCAAACAGGTCTTTTTGCTTGGAGTGAATGAGAAAATAAACATTGGCTACCCCTGTTGCACAAGCCGTTAATGAAAAATTTACACAGTGATGCACCTCCAGCAACATGACTTCTGTCATCATCGAGTAATCTATGCCGTTCTTCAGATGCATCCTCAGTAAGTTGGATTCTCATCTGTTTCATATGGAAAAAGAAGATATTATCTTCGTGGCAGTGATATGGCACCTTGACAAGCAAAATATGGTACCTCTTTGACGATCAATGCCAAATTTCTAGCCATCTTATCCATTTGATAATCACTGCATCCAGCAAAAGGTACAGCAACACATCTTCTCAACTCACTATCAAGCTCAAGGTGTTCATCCTCTACAGCCAGTGCATCTGTTTCCCCTTTTTGCTCACATTCGAGATGGCATGTGTGAGAGACATATGGATCATTATAAGATGGTAGACTATCAGATATCACCAGAAATTTTGGTCGAACCCGATGCAGAGAATGGAGGATTTCATCATCTGCAAACGACACACTCAGCAGTCAGCATAAATATGTCAAATTTTCAACATGTTGAACCATCTCATATAAAAGTTTAAGCAGTTAGACCATGATAACTTTCGTTTATATAAATTTAGTCTTCAACACGAGGCGTGCTAGCAGGATTTATTTATTTCAGTAAAAGCTCGACACAAGTACTATTTTCATACATGTATGGTGGTGAGACTTGAACCGGGAATCTTTGCTTGCTATGGTTAAAACATGTCTTCTAGAAGCTTAACATGTAAGAGGAGCACATTTATTTATAATAAATTTAGCCCCAGCGCCCCCCGCCCCCAAGTGCAAGCCAGATTAATATTTTCATCAAAGGCCTTGCCCGTACACAATTTTCATTTATGGTGGCTTCGAGACTTGAACTTTGGATCTTTGCTTGCTCTGGGAAAGGGAAAATATTTCAATTCATCATATAAATTTAGTCTTTAAAAAGATATATCAATGCTCAAAGAAGCCATACACGTTTCAGTGACTTGGTGGAGTGCCGGCCGCACGAGGTAGTGGAATGAACACCATTCTTCCTCAACCTTCGAGTCTAGAATTTGCGTGTTTTCCTTATTATCAACAAGAATCTGTTTCAGTCGTTCAAGACGACATTTGTCCTTCAAAAACAAAGCATGCACAGGTTACAAAACTTGAGACAAATCATAAATTCAACACCAAGATGTCTCCTTGGAAGTGAGTACTATGAGGGTTGGGGCAGAGAGTATTACCTTGAAAGCACATTGCCAGAACTGAAATGCACTCAAGTTTCCCATATATAGCACCTCCTTCCTACCCAAACCAGTGTCCTTGCTGTTTCCATTATAATAGTAATTAGTGTATTCCACAAACTGAAAATTAATAACTCACAGTCAGTAGAAATAAGATCGACTGAACAATGAAATGTAACACACATTCAATTTGTGGACAATACCAGATTTTCCTGACCAAAAGGAGAAAGAATGGGTAGAGGCTGGAGATCCATCAAAATACCAAATACAATGCCTTCACGTAGCATTCCTATTTCCCCAAATTTGATAATGAGGAGAGAAGCATCAAACGACAGAGAGAAACTGGCAAGCAGTCGTCCATAAAATGTAGGCTCATGGTGACCCCTAGGAGATGCTTTTTCCAATGCACGAATGTGAACCAGCAGATTCAGTGCATCCTCGACAACATCGGGTTGTGGAGGATCCATGGCCTTCTGCAACAACACTGAAGGGAAAGAAATAGCAGTCTGATTGGCATTCATATACAGAGAACTAGGAATACAAACTATAGAACATACAGAATCCAGTGAAGTCAACGTCACATAACATATAGCATTAAACTCTTGGATTTTATAAATCATTGCTTGGTGAGCACCGGCCAAATTCATTCATGCCTTATTAACAGGAAAAATGCATCTAGACCAGAGAATCTATATCTAAGTATGGAAGTGTCTAAGAGAGATAGGTTTTTGGTGGTGATAAAATTATTTAACAATATCTTATAGCATAAAAGGATTCCCGATGAATAGGGGATGAATAGTCCATCAAGAAACTAAAGAAGTACTAAGCTCATAAGTGATGGCATAAGTCCTGTTTGCGCATTGATTAAGATGCCATTCAAATGTCTTAAAACAAACAGTATGCTGGGTATACATATAATATAAAAGTTGATTACTTGCTTAGAAGACTGATGTATATTATAGAGGTGAGAAACAATACTTGCATATTTTTATTGATTTAGGAAAAGTAATGTGAAGGGGACTTAAGAGGGAATCTGTGTTACGTGTCATGAGAAAAAATGAATTTTTATCCAATATATCAAGCATATGTACAATAAAACAACTTTGAGCGTGAGATATGGTAAATTCCTATATCATTTAGCCTGTATCGAGGTTTGACTCCGAGTACTTATCATTTTTACTCAAGTCAAAGCCACTTCGTGAGTACTAGCTACAGCAAACGACATGGAAAAGATGCATCTCAAAGAATAGTAGGTCAGAAATGGCAAACTACCTTTGGGGTCATTAATGGCTCTAGATTCAGCACAGCAAATGAGAAGTAATTGTTGCCTTAATGACAATCTCAGTATGGCCGGGGGTTCATAATCCACCAGCTGATTAAAGAACAATCTTGTTACCAAGCGATACACGTGACCATCACAAGTCCGACCAGTTCTCCCCCTGCGCTGTTCAGCCTGTGACACAAAAGTTGAAAACAAGAAAATCCAATGCGAAAAGTGAACCACAAGAAGGAGCCAAAATTCAAGCAATACCTGGGATTTGGAAACCCATACAAGCTCTGCAGAATCTTTTCTCCGATTTGTATCCCAGTAAACTTGCAACGATCGACAGGAATCAATGACATAGCCTACTTTGGGTATTGTAACAGAAGATTCCGCAATGTTTGTGGCCAATATTATCTGTGTTAGTGATGATGTATTAAATTCACATAAAAAATATACAGAATGTTCTAGTAAAGATTCTGCAAATGTTTTCATGAACTTTTAATGGACAGTATAAAACATCACTGACATATGCAAGTGAAGTAGGAACTGAAACTGAAAACAGAAAAGAAAATGTTACCTTACGATGGGATTTCCAAATTCTCATTGCCTTGAGAGCTTGTTCAGTGTCAATACTCCGATGTAAAATATGAACCTTGAAACATTCACTGAATGGTTTCAAGAGGAACCACTGCTGTTCCAGCGCATAGAATGTTGGAAGGAAGACCAAAATGCTCTTCTCAATATCTGGTTCATTTTTGTGAATATATAACACCAAGTCATGTATAAGCTTGTGGACTTCAGGCTTGAAAATTGCTTCAGCCATGATTGGGCTTGGTCCAGAACAATATTTCAAAGAGGGGTCTTCTGATTCCATATCAAGAAGATCGATTACCTTTTCAACAAAAAGTTAACAGGACACCACCTTGATTAGATAACAAAACTAAGTGAAACTCATTCCAATAGGAAGAATCCATGCTGTCCCATATTTGAAGAATGAATAATGTCACAAGACTTGAGAGATTCATTTTGTGTGAATATACAAGCATAACAGAAAAATACCAAGCATTTATTAAAGAAAACATTTATCCAGTTAGGTAAATGTGTATGCATCTCTTGTACTTCCGTTCAAGTTTAAATCATGCCAAAAATGAAGGTTGGATGCCAAATTGACGTTCTGTACTGGAAAAAAAATGTTATAAAGCCTATGGAAACATGTATAGCAAAAGCATGGCTTCCGTTCAAGCGTAAATCATGACAAAAATACAGGTTAGATGCCAAATAGACATTCTATACTGGAAAAAATGGTAAAAAAACCAGTGGAAACCTGTGTAGCAAAAAGCATGGGAACAAATTGGTTACTGCAAAATTCCAGTAAACCATTTCGAATAAAAAGGCCTGCAAATGACTTGAAAGGTAATCGATCATTTATGAATGCATTCATAGAGTTCCGCACCACTGTGAAGGCAGTGAGGCAATTAAAGTTGATTATATGCAAGTTCCTCTTTACATGGATTTCAACCTAACCTGCCTGCATAGATACATACGTTAAAAAATTGTCAATATGCCTAATATAAAATCTTAAAATCAAGTATTTCCAAGTTCTCATGATGACGAGCATTTAGAAAATTAGCTATGGCCATTTTAATTTTTTTTCCTTTAGTTAGGTTTCAATATCATTTGTATTTCTTTGTAATCTACGATTATAGTTGAAGCATTCAATCACATAGCACTCATTGGAGAGACCTCATCCAACCATCAAGAAGTCCTTCAACGGACCGAATAATCGTTGAGACAGAAATATCCGTAGGCGATCAAAAACATAAAACAGTTCACAGTAATGTAACACTAAAAATCAAATTTTTAATGGAAAATAAAGTAAAAGATGTTTCACTATCAGATTACCAAAAGGTCTCCACGTGAAGTAATAGCAAGGTAGCGATAGGTAATTCCATAAACATTGCATTGAATGCGATACCTGTTCAAGATATGTCACTTTCCGCTGATATATGATGCTCTTCTCTGTGCTAGGAGGGATTGCTAACACTTCTACTCTTTCACCCCTACCAAGATCCTTGAAGTATTCACGATACCTTGAAATATCAGCAGTAGCAGACATCAAAACCACCCTAGAAAACCACAATCCAATTAGAACTCAATCTAAGCCAATCAAATTATGAAGTTTAGATTGATGCTCAGCATTATGCTAACAGACATGTAGAAGGAGAACAGACTGAGTCAAAACAATGCTTACCTCATGTCATTATTTTTTAGCAAAAACTGCTTCACGCAAACAAGAACAAGATCAGACTCCACAGATCTTTCATGCACTTCATCAAGAATAATAACTTTATATTTGAGTGCTTTCAATCCCTTCTCTCGCATTTCATCCAACAATACCCCCGCCGTTTTAAATACAATTTTCGATCTGATATAGAAACTTGACACGGTTAGATAATATAAGTCAATGGTTGAACAGATAGATACAGCAAAGCAAGGAGTAACTTGCGATTAGTTACAGGAAGACCGTAACATTAGAATCCAAAAAGAAGTCGAATTCGTGCTAATCCCAATAAGGCAAATAGTTACATGCCTAAACAAGGGTCTACTAGAATTTGAAGATAGCAATAAAGTTAGAAAGGCGTCAACATCCTTGAGATTCAACCTCGGCCAACCCCCACAACTCTTAGGCTATGTTTGGTACCAATTCTCATTTTCAACAGTAAATCAATTCTCATTTTCAACCACACATTCTTCAATAAAATAATATTTTCTATCACATCAATAATCTTATCTTCTTTTTCAACCACACATTTCCCATCATATCACTATTCAAAATCAATTCTTCCCCCAAAATATCCCTACCAAACACACACTTAGAGTTGTATATCCAATGTTTAAAAATATGTAACTGGATATCGAGGAGTAACACATTGAACCAAAAAAATGTATAAATGATTATTAGAATGCAAAATAAGCAAATAATACAACAATCCCCAAGATACATATTAGAACAATTTAAATTGTGCAAACAAATAAAAGAAACTCTATGAACTAACAAAAAAAGAAACTACTTGGTCCGAGAGTTGACTATTCCTGAATTGGGTCTACGAGAAACACAAATTTTTAATGTTTTAGTAGTAGATAGTGGAACAGTGGATTACTACAGAAGTGGGTTGATCCAAATTTTTTTTGTTTTCTGGACCTACACTTAAAGAAAGTAAATAAGTAGAAAGATATGAAATCCACACCTCGCAAGCCTAGAGGCGTGTGCCTCACTCAACTGAGGAGTGCGCTTGCCTCACATTCAGCACTTACATAAGCTTGCATATGCAAACACCAGGCTTATGAGTTAAAATAAGCACGTGAAATTCATCAGTGTAAGATAACTATTATATTCTTTATTGGAAAGTTGTTGCCATACTGCACAGTTTAATGTTAGATGCATTTGGAAGAAAAAAATCGGACATCGGGAGACCTCCTTTAAATTGGTGTTTATAGTTATTTTCTAACATGATCTTTTGCCATATTAGAAGGAAACAGATTCAAATACCAAACAAGAGACATTAAGAAGCCCTTTTTCGGTTGAAATCGAAAGCAAGCCAGTGAATAACAAATCTTTGCAGATATATCGATCATAAAATTACCTAGCTGAGAAGACCCTTGAGTGACCAATGTGATACCCAACCTCTTCACCTACTTCACAATTACGAGCTTTTGCCACCATTCTTGCAACAGCTACAACAGCAAATCTTCTTGGTTGTGTGCAAAGTATAGGCTCCACGTTTTCTTCTAGTAAGAATTGCGGGACTTGCGAGCTCTTTCCTTGAAAAAGGAGCAAATATTTGAGGAATAAAATAACCGGTTTCATCATATGCCAAAACCTTCTCCAAATAGTAAACCAAATAGCAATGTGTACGAACATTGGAGCGGAGAAAAAATAGTATATGAAAACTGACAAAGAAAAACAAGAGTGGCCGTTGGAATAATTGGAATTTACTTCCGTATATTGCCATCAAATATTCGACAACACAAAGTTTTGGCTTGTACATCTTATTGGCTCTAATTATGCTCTTGGTTGTACAATATAATTCGGCTTTGATTCTCGAAGATCGAGCATCAGGAATCAAAGGAACTAAAGTCTGCACAGTGCCAACTGAAAAAGATCGAAAATTGCGGCTCTTTCCAACTTCAACATTAGCAACTTATAAACATCAAACAACGATATAGCGAGTAAACAATGCAATGTCAAAAAATTGAAAAATAAAAAAGTTGGCGTGAGGTTCCCTACCGCAACCGGTTTCGCCAACGATGAGAGTAACTCGATTCTCTAGAATCTTCTCGACGATTCTGTTCCTAAGTGCCATCACCGGAAGACCGGAGAAGTTCGAATCCGCCGACGACGATGCAACGAACGGCGATGAATACGACGAGTAAGACGACGATGTCGGCGATGATGCCATGGCTGTATAATTTTTCCAAACTCAAATTCAAAACCCTCACAAACGCTCAGCACTGTTTAGTGAAGCAAAAGTATTTGCGTATTATATAGAAGTATAGAACGCGGACTCACCTTTACTGGAGTCCTTTTCTGTGAATACTTTGTACGGATTTGACGCGCTTGAAAGTTTGTGAGATTATTACTCGCGGTGAATTGCCGTAGATTTTGGGAAGGGGTTGGATGTGGCCAAATCGTATGGAGGTTTACGAACGCGTGGTATAACCACGGTGTGTTTGCTTGATATATTTCGTACAGAAAGTGGGTCCGAATGGGAGAATTCAATTGGACATTGATTGCTGCTTTTGAGTGGATTCTCCGCCTTCGCGTATTCTTTTCTTTGTTTACAAACTATTAATTAATTTCTTTATTTAAAATAAGCAATATTTGGTCATTATTAAAATTATAAATTATTTTTTTCCCTCTTCTTATTAATCGCACATTTTTTAATAAAATAATATTACACGTAAATTTAAAAAAATTTCTTCTTTTTTAATCACATATATATATTTTTTAAAAATATTATTCTAAAAATTATAATCTCAAATAATGGGGGCTAAATTTCCTCGGTGACATCCGAAATATAAAATTAATTAAAATTTTAAAAGGTTTATTTAGCCATGTTTGATAGATATTTTTTTCAAATTTATTTTTAGTCACATTCTTTCCATAAAATCATTTTACATGTACTTTTTAATCACACATTCTAAAAAAAAAAAAAAAAACCTCAAACATGCCTTTAATTTATTTAGAGTTTGTTTTGGAGGGATTTTAATCCAATTAAAATTGAAAATATAGCTGTTATTGGGTCTCACTCGTCTAATAAAAGTCAACAATAACGGCTAGTTTTTCAATTTTAATCCGATTTTAATCTCTACCGAACACGCCCTAAAGAATATTTCTTTTTAATCCAATTAAAATTGAAAATATAGCTGTTATTGGGTCTCACTCGTCTAATAAAAGTCAACAATAACGACTAATTTTTCAATTTTAATCCGATTTTAATCTCTACCAAACAAACTCTTAAGGTCAATATAGAGAATGTAATTTTTTCGTTTGATCAATATATTCTATCAAAGATTAATAAAATATATGTTTGTCTCTGCTTAAAAAAAGCAACTTCAATAATATGGCATGACTTGATTGTTTTATTTTTGTCTTCTTTGTACATCCAAAATCAATTGTTTACTATTGTAAGAGATATGCGTGTTCGATCATGCTTAAAATTCAATTAAAATTGAAAATATAGCCGTTATTGGGTCCCACTCGTCTAATAAAAGTCAACAATAACGGTTAATTTTTCAATTTTAATCTCTACCGAACACGCCCATAAAAAAACTTTATTCAATATTCATAAAATTATTTCAGATTTCGTACAATTACTTTCTTAATAGGGTGACGATGAACTGAACAACAACCACGTCCTAGCTCCAATCTTGTTATGGATAGCGGGATGCATGGCCGAATCTTGAACTTTCCACCAATGGAAACTTATCGAGATGTCAGGTCCCATTAATAATTTCTTATTGTTCTTACAACGAGACATTCTCGCGATAATTCACCTATAATTAATGCATGACCTTGACAACTGTCAGGATCATGTCCAATTTTGGGCTCAACAATGGGTATGCTAGGTCTTGTACGATTGATATCATTCATTATTGGTGTACGCTTCACAATAATTCTGTTACTTTGAAGCAAGCACCTAGTTACTAAACTACCGTCTGAATATTTTTATACAAATCTCAGAGATGGATTTCATAATTGGAGTATGATACTATAAATAATTTATAAATTGATAATGGTATAATACTGAACATGGCATAATACTCGAAAGGAAAATGTTTGCTATTACATAATGTTTTACATGAGGTGTCAAAATGTAAGTCTTTGTCAATTCTGCCACGGTAAATTCTCAATTCTGATTCCTGTAAATCTTTATCTGAATTTCAATATTTTATCTTCGTATTTATTCAGAATTAATGTACGTATACAAACACATACACTTGCGCATTTGTATGTTTATGAGTTTGCAAACAGTTTTCTCATTTCAAGTCACTGTTTGTTTACTTTCGAAACTAGTTATGCGCTCCTTCCTGCAGAAACCTCTATGTTGGTAACCTTCCTGCCCCTGGTTAGAATAGTAAACAAAACAGTGATGGAGAATATAATTTTTGATTAAGTTTCTTGATATGCTACTAGTAGAGAAAGAGAGTTTGAAAGCAATGAAGGAGAGGGAAATTAAACTAAGGTGCAAATAGTGTTGAGTTGGTGGTGGTGTTGGAGCTGGTTTGTTTTATAAAGGATTTGGTAATTATAAACCTTAATTTGTCTGCAAATATATAACACAGAGCTGCAATTCTGTCTTACCACCAGCTTAGTAGCTTTCTGACTCCCCTACCAAATAGCTGAGCTAAGATAACCTCTTAGCATGCAGATTGTTGATTACTATCTTATTTGATTGATTCTAGGTGGATTTGTAAGTGAGTTTTAGATTAAGATCTCCATATCCACCACAAAAGAAACATGTTTGGAGTAAAATGATTATAACCACAATTCAAGTTTTGAACTGATCATGGTCCACATGAATGCAGTAGTTCCATTCTTAAAAATGATGTCATTAGTCTAATTGAAACTTACATGTTGCTAAAGTTTCTCATGCTTTCCCCTGATTGATATTATCTACGCTATTGAGGACTCCTGGTTATGCTTTTATTGAGGTAAGTGTAGAGTTGGATGATGTGCAAAATTCTCCATTATTTGCATATCTTCTATTTCATCATTTCCATGAGAGTTTGAAAAGTCTTGTGATGCTGAAGATGCCATTCAAGTGTGTGATGAGTAAGTTTTTTCATGCTTTCTAATTTACACAAGTTGAACTTGCACATGGCGGGTGTGGCCATTCGTCGTCAATGAATCGTCATAGCGGAGGTGTGTACATCACTTGAGATGCTCTGATTATAGGGGTGTGTGCATCACTTGACCTTGTTGCTCAGTTAATGATGTTGCATGATGGTCACTGGATTGCCCAATTCTGCTTCGTGGCAAGATCTTAGGTAAGTCCTAGTCTTGGTTAATTTTGTTCCACTGCCACCATTATCTGTATAACATCCACGTTTTTGAATTGGTCCTTCCGTACTTAGGATCATATGCTTCGAGCAGGGGATGTTTGTTTCTCCCAAGCTTCTATGCGGGCAGTGGTAAGATATTACAAGAAATCTTTGTTTTGGCATCTCCTGTTGTTTTTATTTTATTTTGTTTTTCATTTTTTTTTTGTGTTTCGAAATAAAAAATTCAATCACAAGAACTTCACATACATGAACTTTTTGTCTTTGATGCTTGTCCTTGATAAAATAATTCTTCAAATATAAGAACCTTGAAATGCTATGCAGTATCAAGTAGATCTTCCAAGATGCTCTCATTCGATTCTCCCTCCATTCTAAGTGAAAAATAAATCCTGATTTGTCTCATTGTATCTGCATTTCTCTTAGGCAATGACACCTTTTTTCTTGGAGAAAAAAAAAAATTTATAGGACAATAGTATCATTATGTTTGGTGTTACTGCCATTTAGGTTCCTCAATTTTAGCAGATTCTAGACTAGTACCTGGGTGGTTCTCACAAACATTAATAGTTGATCTTACATTAAGAAGACTGCTATTACCATGCCTACAGACCTATTTAGGATGTCTTTTTCAGTCCTTGACTTCAAGCTAGCTGTTTCAACAATGGTGGTGAAGTTGTCAATTTTTTTTGCTGTTATACAAAGAGAGAAAAGCACACACCATAAAGGCAACAGGTGATGCTATACACTCATGTCTAAGTGGTTATAGATGCCGCTATATTTTATCGTGGAACAAATGCTACCTTAAACACAGCCGCATACTATTTTTTCTTTTTCAAGTTCAGTACGATACTTAAGAATATTTATAAAACTAGTTCACAAGTCATGCATGAGTTGTCTTTGGATAAGTCTGCTCATTTGCATGTCTAGATGGACTTAAACCCATTTTCTGCTGTGTGTATCTCTCATCAGTCCTGTGTTCTCCCTCTCTCTTAATTCTCGTCTTGGAGTGTGGTGTTGACAGGATGTATCCACTTTTCGAAAAATGATCATATATTTTTTCTTCATAAACCTTGAATTACTTTCCTTTTTTAAATATAGATGCATGTGCATGTGCGGTATGAGATTTCTTGTTAGGATCTTTGTGGGATATGATTCGCATCTCTTTTTGTCGTTGAGGTATGGTGTTTTATTGCTGGTATCATCGTTCTAATGAGCATCACATATGTCCGTGGGTGCTAGATGGGGAACAAAGGACATCATGGATTGATGAGGTGAAGCTGGACTGTGAACTAATTGCCATTTGAATGAGGGAACACCATCCATTTGCGGTGGATACATTTTAACTATGTTCAGTGCTACTAAGCACCACAGCATACTATCCAAGCTTGTAATGTCTTTGGTATCTTGCTTAGTGGTCTTCTAACATGCATTTGTTAACTAAGGTTCTGCTTCTTTCTTAATTACGTCACTTGTTTTGATGCATATGTGTTTGTTCTGCTTACTCTGTTCTTTCTTTTCCCCGTGGATTGCTAGATGTTAGAGTTTCCTCTTATCCATTTTGGTCATGGTCACTCTGAGGTCGAAGTGGCATTGAGCCCCACTGATCGAAGTTGTTAAGAGGCACAAGTGGATATCAAATTGGATTGTTTCTGGAACTCTTGCAGATCTTCGTCAAGATCCAGGTCCCCTGCACTGTCTGTAAGCAGGGGCGGACGCAGAACTTTGACGTTGGGGGAGTACAATCAAACTTGCAAAGAAGTTGGAAGAAATTTTACGTCCAAAAAAATCATACCACATGTAATTTTGCATCCAAAAATTTACATGGGATATGACTTTTTCAGATGTAAAATTTCAAAAAACAATTTATGTCATATTCCATATAAAA